>JAUIMM010003301.1:0-90092 GCA_031769625.1 Taudactylus pleione | reverse complement strand
GTCTGTATGTGTGTGTGACTGGGTCTGTATCTGTGTGTGACTGGGTCTGTATCTGTATGTGACTGGGTCTGTATCTGTATGTGACTGGGTCTGTATGTCTGTATGTGTGTGTGACTGGATCTGTATGTCTGTATGTGTGTGTGACTGGGTCTGTATGTCTGTATGTGTGTGTGACTGGGTCTGTATGTCTGTATGTGTGTGTGACTGGGTCTGTATGTGTGTGTGACTGAGTCTGTATGTGTGTGTGACTGGGTCTGTATGTGTGTGTGACTGGGTCTGTATGTGTATGTGACTATGTCTGTATCTGTGTGTGACTGGGTCTGTATGTGTGTGTGACTGGGTCTGCATGTCTGTATGTGTGTGTGACTGGGTCTGTATGTCTGCATGTGTGTGTGACTGGGTCTGTATCTGTGTGTGACTGGGTCTGTATGTCTGTATGTGTTTGTGACTGGGTCTGTATCTGTATGTGACTGGGTCTGTATCTGTATGTGACTGGGTCTGTATGTCTGTATCTGTGTGTGACTGGGTCTGTATGTCTGTATGTGTGTGTGCCTGGGTCTGTATGTGTGTGTGACTGGGTCTGAGTGTCTGTATCTGTGTGTGACTAGGTCTGTATGTCTGTATATGTATGTGACTGGGTCTGTATGTGTGTGTGACTGGGTCTGTATGTCTGTGTGTGTGTGTGACTGGGTCTGTATGTCTGTATCTGTGTGTGACTGGGTCTGTATGTGTGTGTGACTGGGTCTGTATGTCTGTATCTGTGTGTGACTGGGTCTGTATCTGTGTGTGACTGGGTCTGTATCTGTGTGTGACTGGGTCTGTATGTCTGTATCTGTGTGTGTGACTGGGTCTGTGTGTGACTGGGTCTGTATCTGTATGTCACTGGGTCTGTATGTCTGTATGTGTTTGTGACTGGGTCTGTATCTGTATGTGACTGGGTCTGTATCTGTATGTGACTGGGACTGTATCTGTATGTGACTGGGTACGTACGTATGTCTGTATGTGTGTGTGACTGGGTCTGTATGTCTGTATGTGTGTGTGACTGGGTCTGTATGTCTGTATGTGTGTGTGACTGGGTCTGTATCTGTGTGTGACTGGGTCTGTATCTGTGTGTGACTGGGTCTGTACGTGTGTGTGACTGGGTCTGTATGTGTGTGTGAATGGGTCTGTATGTGTGTGTGAATGGGTCTGTATGTCTGTATCTGTGTGACTGGGTCTGTATGTGTGTGTGACTGGGTCTGTATGTCTATATCTGTGTGTGACTGGGTCTGTATGCCTGTATGTGTGTGTGACTGGGTCTGTATGTCTGTATGTGTGTGTGAATGGGTCTGTATGTCTGTATGTGTGTGTGTGACTGGGTCTGTATGTCTGTATCTGTGTGACTGGGTCTGTATGTGTGTGTGACTGGGTCTGTATGTCTGTATCTGTGTGTGACTGGGTCTGTATGTCTGTATCTGTATGTGCCTGGGTCTGTATGTGTGTGTGACTGGGTCTGTATGTCTGTATGTGTGTGTGACTGGTTCTGTATGTGTGTGTGACTGGGTCTGTATGTGTGTGTGACTGGGTCTGTATCTGTATGTGACTGGGTCTGTATCTGTATGTGACTGGGTCTGTATGTCTGTATGTGTGTGTGACTGGGTCTGTATGTCTGTATGTGTGTGTGACTGGGTCTGTATGTCTGTATGTGTGTGTGACTGGGTCTGTATGTGTGTGTGACTGAGTCTGTATGTGTGTGTGACTGGGTCTGTATGTGTGTGTTACTGGGTCTGTATGTGTATGTGACTATGTCTGTATCTGTGTGTGACTGGGTCTGTATGTGTGTGTGACTGGGTCTGCATGTCTGTATGTGTGTGTGACTGGGTCTGTATGTCTGTATGTGTGTGTGACTGGGTCTGTATCTGTGTGTGACTGGGTCTGTATGTCTGTATCTGTGTGTGACTGGGTCTGTATGTCTGTATGTGTGTGTGACTGTGTCTGTATCTGTATGTGACTGGGTCTGTATGTCTGTATGTGTGTGTGACTGGGTCTGTATCTGTGTGTGACTGGGTCTGTATGTCTGTATGTGTGTGTGACTGGGTCTGTATCTGTGTGTGACTGGGTCTGTATGTCTGTATCTGTGTGTGACTGGGTCTGTATGTCTGTATCTGTGTGTGACTGGGTCTGTATGTCTGTATGTGTGTGTGACTGGGTCTGTATGTGTGTGTGACTGGGTCTGAGTGTCTGTATCTGTGTGTGACTAGGTCTGTATGTCTGTATATGTATGTGACTGGGTCTGTATCTGTATGTGTGTGTGACTGGGTCTGTATGTGTGTGTGACTGGGTCTGTATGTCTGTATCTGTGTGTGACTGGGTCTGTATGTGTGTGTGACTGGGTCTGTATGTCTGTATCTGTGTGTGACTGGGTCTGTATCTGTGTGTGACTGGGTCTGTATCTGTATGTGACTGGGTCTGTATGTCTGTATCTGTGTGTGTGACTGGGTCTGTGTGTGACTGGGTCTGTATCTGTATGTGACTGGGTCTGTATGTCTGTATGTGTGTGTGACTGGGTCTGTATGTCTGTATCTGTGTGTGACTGGGTCTGTATCTGTGTGTGACTGGGTCTGTATCTGTATGTGACTGGGTCTGTATTTCTATCTGTGTGTGTGACTGGGTCTGTGTGTGACTGGGTCTGTATCTGTATGTGACTGGGTCTGTATGTCTGTATGTGTGTGAGACTGGGTCTGTATGTGTCTGTGACTGGGTCTGTATGTGTGTGTGACTGGGTCTGTATGTCTGTATCTGTATGTGACTGAGTCTGTATCTGTATGTGACTGGGTCTGTATGTCTGTATGTGTGTGTGACTGGGTCTGTATGTGTGTGTGACTGGGTTTGTATGTCTGTATGTGTGTGTGACTGGGTCTGTATGTGTGTGTGACTGGGTCTGTATGTGTGTGTGACTGGGTCTGTATCTGTGTGTGACTGGGTCTGTATCTGTATGTGACTGGGTCTGTATCTGTATGTGACTGGGTCTGTATGTCTGTATGTGTGTGTGACTGGATCTGTATGTCTGTATGTGTGTGTGACTGGGTCTGTATGTCTGTATGTGTGTGTGACTGGGTCTGTATGTCTGTATCTGTGTGTGACTGGGTCTGTATGTGTGTGTGACTGGGTCTGTATCTGTGTGTGACTGGGTCTGTATGTGTATGTGACTATGTCTGTATCTGTGTGTGACTGGGTCTGTATGTGTGTGTGACTGGGTCTGCATGTCTGTATGTGTGTGTGACTGGGTCTGTATGTCTGTATGTGTGTGTGACTGGGTCTGTATCTGTGTGTGACTGGGTCTGTATGTCTGTATGTGTTTGTGACTGGGTCTGTATCTGTATGTGACTGGGTCTGTATCTGTATGTGACTGGGTCTGTATGTCTGTATCTGTGTGTGACTGGGTCTGTATGTGTGTGTGCCTGGGTCTGTATGTGTGTGTGACTGGGTCTGAGTGTCTGTATCTGTGTGTGACTAGGTCTGTATGTCTGTATATGTATGTGACTGGGTCTGTATGTGTGTGTGACTGGGTCTGTATGTCTGTGTGTGTGTGTGACTGGGTCTGTATGTCTGTATCTGTGTGTGACTGGGTCTGTATGTGTGTGTGACTGGGTCTGTATGTCTGTATCTGTGTGTGACTGGGTCTGTATCTGTGTGTGACTGGGTCTGTATCTGTGTGTGACTGGGTCTGTATGTCTGTATCTGTGTGTGTGACTGGGTCTGTGTGTGACTGGGTCTGTATCTGTATGTCACTGGGTCTGTATGTCTGTATGTGTGTGAGACTGAGTTTGTATGTGTTTGTGACTGGGTCTGTATGTCTGTATCTGTATGTGACTGAGTCTGTATCTGTATGTGACTGGGTCTGTATCTGTATGTGACTGGGACTGTATCTGTATGTGACTGGGTACGTACGTATGTCTGTATGTGTGTGTGACTGGGTCTGTATGTCTGTATGTGTGTGTGACTGGGTCTGTATGTCTGTATGTGTGTGTGACTGGGTCTGTATCTGTGTGTGACTGGGTCTGTATCTGTGTGTGACTGGGTCTGTATGTGTGTGTGACTGGGTCTGTATGTGTGTGTGAATGGGTCTGTATGTGTGTGTGAATGGGTCTGTATGTCTGTATCTGTGTGACTGGGTCTGTATGTGTGTGTGACTGGGTCTGTATGTCTATATCTGTGTGTGACTGGGTCTGTATGCCTGTATGTGTGTGTGACTGGGTCTGTATGTCTGTATGTGTGTGTGAATGGGTCTGTATGTCTGTATGTGTGTGTGTGACTGGGTCTGTATGTCTGTATCTGTGTGACTGGGTCTGTATGTGTGTGTGACTGGGTCTGTATGTCTGTATCTGTGTGTGACTGTGTCTGTATCTGTATGTGACTGGGTCTGTATGTCTGTATGTGTGTGTGACTGGGTCTGTATCTGTGTGTGACTGGGTCTGTATGTCTGTATGTGTGTGTGACTGGGTCTGTATCTGTGTGTGACTGGGTCTGTATGTCTGTATGTGTGTGTGACTGGGTCTGTATGTCTGTATGTGTGTGTGACTGGGTCTGTATCTGTGTGTGACTGGGTCTGTATCTGTGTGTGACTGGGTCTGTATGTGTGTGTGACTGGGTCTGTATGTGTGTGTGAATGGGTCTGTATGTGTGTGTGAATGGGTCTGTATGTCTGTATCTGTGTGACTGGGTCTGTATGTGTGTGTGACTGGGTCTGTATGTCTATATCTGTGTGTGACTGGGTCTGTATGCCTGTATGTGTGTGTGACTGGGTCTGTATGTCTGTATGTGTGTGTGAATGGGTCTGTATGTCTGTATGTGTGTGTGTGACTGGGTCTGTATGTCTGTATCTGTGTGACTGGGTCTGTATGTGTGTGTGACTGGGTCTGTATGTCTGTATCTGTGTGTGACTGGGTCTGTATGTCTGTATCTGTATGTGCCTGGGTCTGTATGTGTGTGTGACTGGGTCTGTATGTCTGTATGTGTGTGTGACTGGTTCTGTATGTGTGTGTGACTGGGTCTGTATGTGTGTGTGACTGGGTCTGTATCTGTATGTGACTGGGTCTGTATCTGTATGTGACTGGGTCTGTATGTCTGTATGTGTGTGTGACTGGGTCTGTATGTCTGTATGTGTGTGTGACTGGGTCTGTATGTCTGTATGTGTGTGTGACTGGGTCTGTATGTGTGTGTGACTGAGTCTGTATGTGTGTGTGACTGGGTCTGTATGTGTGTGTTACTGGGTCTGTATGTGTATGTGACTATGTCTGTATCTGTGTGTGACTGGGTCTGTATGTGTGTGTGACTGGGTCTGCATGTCTGTATGTGTGTGTGACTGGGTCTGTATGTCTGTATGTGTGTGTGACTGGGTCTGTATCTGTGTGTGACTGGGTCTGTATGTCTGTATCTGTGTGTGACTGGGTCTGTATGTCTGTATGTGTGTGTGACTGTGTCTGTATCTGTATGTGACTGGGTCTGTATGTCTGTATGTGTGTGTGACTGGGTCTGTATCTGTGTGTGACTGGGTCTGTATGTCTGTATGTGTGTGTGACTGGGTCTGTATCTGTGTGTGACTGGGTCTGTATGTCTGTATCTGTGTGTGACTGGGTCTGTATGTCTGTATCTGTGTGTGACTGGGTCTGTATGTCTGTATGTGTGTGTGACTGGGTCTGTATGTGTGTGTGACTGGGTCTGAGTGTCTGTATCTGTGTGTGACTAGGTCTGTATGTCTGTATATGTATGTGACTGGGTCTGTATCTGTATGTGTGTGTGACTGGGTCTGTATGTGTGTGTGACTGGGTCTGTATGTCTGTATCTGTGTGTGACTGGGTCTGTATGTGTGTGTGACTGGGTCTGTATGTCTGTATCTGTGTGTGACTGGGTCTGTATCTGTGTGTGACTGGGTCTGTATCTGTATGTGACTGGGTCTGTATGTCTGTATCTGTGTGTGTGACTGGGTCTGTGTGTGACTGGGTCTGTATCTGTATGTGACTGGGTCTGTATGTCTGTATGTGTGTGTGACTGGGTCTGTATGTCTGTATCTGTGTGTGACTGGGTCTGTATCTGTGTGTGACTGGGTCTGTATCTGTATGTGACTGGGTCTGTATTTCTATCTGTGTGTGTGACTGGGTCTGTGTGTGACTGGGTCTGTATCTGTATGTGACTGGGTCTGTATGTCTGTATGTGTGTGAGACTGGGTCTGTATGTGTCTGTGACTGGGTCTGTATGTGTGTGTGACTGGGTCTGTATGTCTGTATCTGTATGTGACTGAGTCTGTATCTGTATGTGACTGGGTCTGTATGTCTGTATGTGTGTGTGACTGGGTCTGTATGTGTGTGTGACTGGGTTTGTATGTCTGTATGTGTGTGTGACTGGGTCTGTATGTGTGTGTGACTGGGTCTGTATGTGTGTGTGACTGGGTCTGTATCTGTGTGTGACTGGGTCTGTATCTGTATGTGACTGGGTCTGTATCTGTATGTGACTGGGTCTGTATGTCTGTATGTGTGTGTGACTGGATCTGTATGTCTGTATGTGTGTGTGACTGGGTCTGTATGTCTGTATGTGTGTGTGACTGGGTCTGTATGTCTGTATCTGTGTGTGACTGGGTCTGTATGTGTGTGTGACTGGGTCTGTATGTGTGTGTGACTGGGTCTGTATGTGTATGTGACTATGTCTGTATCTGTGTGTGACTGGGTCTGTATGTGTGTGTGACTGGGTCTGCATGTCTGTATGTGTGTGTGACTGGGTCTGTATGTCTGTATGTGTGTGTGACTGGGTCTGTATCTGTGTGTGGCTGGGTCTGTATGTCTGTATGTGTTTGTGACTGGGTCTGTATCTGTATGTGACTGGGTCTGTATCTGTATGTGACTGGGTCTGTATGTCTGTATCTGTGTGTGACTGGGTCTGTATGTCTGTATGTGTGTGTGCCTGGGTCTGTATGTGTGTGTGACTGGGTCTGAGTGTCTGTATCTGTGTGTGACTAGGTCTGTATGTCTGTATATGTATGTGACTGGGTCTGTATGTGTGTGTGACTGGGTCTGTATGTCTGTGTGTGTGTGTGACTGGGTCTGTATGTCTGTATCTGTGTGTGACTGGGTCTGTATGTGTGTGTGACTGGGTCTGTATGTCTGTATCTGTGTGTGACTGGGTCTGTATCTGTGTGTGACTGGGTCTGTATCTGTGTGTGACTGGGTCTGTATGTCTGTATCTGTGTGTGTGACTGGGTCTGTGTGTGACTGGGTCTGTATCTGTATGTCACTGGGTCTGTATGTCTGTATGTGTGTGAGACTGAGTTTGTATGTGTTTGTGACTGGGTCTGTATGTCTGTATCTGTATGTGACTGAGTCTGTATCTGTATGTGACTGGGTCTGTATCTGTATGTGACTGGGACTGTATCTGTATGTGACTGGGTACGTACGTATGTCTGTATGTGTGTGTGACTGGGTCTGTATGTCTGTATGTGTGTGTGACTGGGTCTGTATGTCTGTATGTGTGTGTGACTGGGTCTGTATCTGTGTGTGACTGGGTCTGTATCTGTGTGTGACTGGGTCTGTATGTGTGTGTGACTGGGTCTGTATGTGTGTGTGAATGGGTCTGTATGTGTGTGTGAATGGGTCTGTATGTCTGTATCTGTGTGACTGGGTCTGTATGTGTGTGTGACTGGGTCTGTATGTCTATATCTGTGTGTGACTGGGTCTGTATGCCTGTATGTGTGTGTGACTGGGTCTGTATGTCTGTATGTGTGTGTGAATGGGTCTGTATGTCTGTATGTGTGTGTGTGACTGGGTCTGTATGTCTGTATCTGTGTGACTGGGTCTGTATGTGTGTGTGACTGGGTCTGTATGTCTGTATCTGTGTGTGACTGTGTCTGTATCTGTATGTGACTGGGTCTGTATGTCTGTATGTGTGTGTGACTGGGTCTGTATCTGTGTGTGACTGGGTCTGTATGTCTGTATGTGTGTGTGACTGGGTCTGTATCTGTGTGTGACTGGGTCTGTATGTCTGTATCTGTGTGTGACTGGGTCTGTATGTGTGTGTGACTGGGTCTGTATGTGTGTGTTACTGGGTCTGTATGTGTATGTGACTATGTCTGTATCTGTGTGTGACTGGGTCTGTATGTGTGTGTGACTGGGTCTGCATGTCTGTATGTGTGTGTGACTGGGTCTGTATGTCTGTATGTGTGTGTGACTGGGTCTGTATCTGTGTGTGACTGGGTCTGTATGTCTGTATCTGTGTGTGACTGGGTCTGTATGTCTGTATGTGTGTGTGACTGTGTCTGTATCTGTATGTGACTGGGTCTGTATGTCTGTATGTGTGTGTGACTGGGTCTGTATCTGTGTGTGACTGGGTCTGTATGTCTGTATGTGTGTGTGACTGGGTCTGTATCTGTGTGTGACTGGGTCTGTATGTCTGTATCTGTGTGTGACTGGGTCTGTATGTCTGTATCTGTGTGTGACTGGGTCTGTATGTCTGTATGTGTGTGTGACTGGGTCTGTATGTGTGTGTGACTGGGTCTGAGTGTCTGTATCTGTGTGTGACTAGGTCTGTATGTCTGTATATGTATGTGACTGGGTCTGTATCTGTATGTGTGTGTGACTGGGTCTGTATGTGTGTGTGACTGGGTCTGTATGTCTGTATCTGTGTGTGACTGGGTCTGTATGTGTGTGTGACTGGGTCTGTATGTCTGTATATGTATGTGACTGGGTCTGTATCTGTATGTGTGTGTGACTGGGTCTGTATGTGTGTGTGACTGGGTCTGTATGTCTGTATCTGTGTGTGTGACTGGGTCTGTGTGTGACTGGGTCTGTATCTGTATGTGACTGGGTCTGTATGTCTGTATGTGTGTGAGACTGGGTCTGTATGTGTTTGTGACTGGGTCTGTATGTGTGTGTGACTGGGTCTGTATGTCTGTATCTGTATGTGACTGAGTCTGTATCTGTATGTGACTGGGTCTGTATCTGTATGTGACTGGGTCTGTATGTGTGTGTGACTAGGTCTGTATGTCTGTATCTGTATGTGACTGGGTCTGTATGTGTGTGTGACTGGGTCTGTATGTGTGTGTGACTGGGTCTGTATGTGTGTGTGACTGGGTCTGTATGTCTGTATCTGTGTGTGACTGGGTCTGTATCTGTGTGTGACTGGATCTGTATCTGTATGTGACTGGGTCTGTATCTGTATGTGACTGGGTCTGTATCTGTATGTGACTTGGTCTGTATGTCTGTATCTGTGTGTGTGTGACTGGGTCTGTATCTGTGTGTGACTAGGTCTGTATATCTGTATCTGTGTGTGACTGGATCTGTATGTCTGTATGTGTGTGTGACTGGGTCTGTATGTGTGTGTGACTGGGTCTGTATGTGTGTGTGACTGGGTCTGTATGTGTCTGTGACTGGGTCTGTATCTGTGTGACTGGGTCTGTATGTGTGTGTAACTGGGTCTGTATGTCTGTATCTGTGTGACTGGGTCTGTATGTGTGACAGTGTGTGACTGGATCTGTATGTGTGTGTGACTGGATCTGTATGTCTGTATGTGTGTGTGACTGGGTCTGTATGTCTGTATCTGTGTGTGACTGGGTCTGTATGTGTGTGTGACTGGGTCTGTATGTCTGTATCTGTGTGTGACTGGGTCTGTATCTGTGTGTGACTGGGTCTGTATCTGTATGTGACTGGGTCTGTATTTCTATCTGTGTGTGTGACTGGGTCTGTGTGTGACTGGGTCTGTATCTGTATGTGACTGGGTCTGTATGTCTGTATGTGTGTGAGACTGGGTCTGTATGTGTCTGTGACTGCGTCTGTATGTGTGTGTGACTGGGTCTGTATGTCTGTATCTGTATGTGACTGGGTCTGTATGTCTGTATGTGTGTGTGACTGGGTCTGTATGTGTGTGTGACTGGGTTTGTATGTCTGTATGTGTGTGTGACTGGGTCTGTATGTCTGTATGTGTGTGTGACTGGGTCTGTATGTCTGTATGTGTGTGTGACTGGGTCTGTATGTGTGTGTGACTGAGTCTGTATGTGTGTGTGACTGGGTCTGTATGTGTGTGTGACTGGGTCTGTATGTGTATGTGACTATGTCTGTATCTGTGTGTGACTGGGGCTGTATGTGTGTGTGACTGGGTCTGCATGTCTGTATGTGTGTGTGACTGGGTCTGTATGTCTGTATGTGTGTGTGACTGGGTCTGTATCTGTGTGTGACTGGGTCTGTATGTCTGTATGTGTTTGTGACTGGGTCTGTATCTGTATGTGACTGGGTCTGTATCTGTATGTGACTGGGTCTGTATGTCTGTATCTGTGTGTGACTGGGTCTGTATGTCTGTATGTGTGTGTGCCTGGGTCTGTATGTGTGTGTGACTGGGTCTGAGTGTCTGTATCTGTGTGTGACTAGGTCTGTATGTCTGTATATGTATGTGACTGGGTCTGTATGTGTGTGTGACTGGGTCTGTATGTCTGTGTGTGTGTGTGACTGGGTCTGTATGTCTGTATCTGTGTGTGACTGGGTCTGTATGTGTGTGTGACTGGGTCTGTATGTCTGTATCTGTGTGTGACTGGGTCTGTATCTGTGTGTGACTGGGTCTGTATCTGTGTGTGACTGGGTCTGTATGTCTGTATCTGTGTGTGTGACTGGGTCTGTGTGTGACTGGGTCTGTATCTGTATGTCACTGGGTCTGTATGTCTGTATGTGTGTGAGACTGAGTTTGTATGTGTTTGTGACTGGGTCTGTATGTCTGTATCTGTATGTGACTGAGTCTGTATCTGTATGTGACTGGGTCTGTATCTGTATGTGACTGGGACTGTATCTGTATGTGACTGGGTACGTACGTATGTCTGTATGTGTGTGTGACTGGGTCTGTATGTCTGTATGTGTGTGTGACTGGGTCTGTATGTCTGTATGTGTGTGTGACTGGGTCTGTATCTGTGTGTGACTGGGTCTGTATCTGTGTGTGACTGGGTCTGTATGTGTGTGTGACTGGGTCTGTATGTGTGTGTGAATGGGTCTGTATGTGTGTGTGAATGGGTCTGTATGTCTGTATCTGTGTGACTGGGTCTGTATGTGTGTGTGACTGGGTCTGTATGTCTATATCTGTGTGTGACTGGGTCTGTATGCCTGTATGTGTGTGTGACTGGGTCTGTATGTCTGTATGTGTGTGTGTGACTGGGTCTGTATGTCTGTATCTGTGTGACTGGGTCTGTATGTGTGTGTGACTGGGTCTGTATGTCTGTATCTGTGTGTGACTGTGTCTGTATCTGTATGTGACTGGGTCTGTATGTCTGTATGTGTGTGTGACTGGGTCTGTATCTGTGTGTGACTGGGTCTGTATGTCTGTATGTGTGTGTGACTGGGTCTGTATCTGTGTGTGACTGGGTCTGTATGTCTGTATCTGTGTGTGACTGGGTCTGTATGTGTGTGTGACTGGGTCTGTATGTGTGTGTTACTGGGTCTGTATGTGTATGTGACTATGTCTGTATCTGTGTGTGACTGGGTCTGTATGTGTGTGTGACTGGGTCTGCATGTCTGTATGTGTGTGTGACTGGGTCTGTATGTCTGTATGTGTGTGTGACTGGGTCTGTATCTGTGTGTGACTGGGTCTGTATGTCTGTATCTGTGTGTGACTGGGTCTGTATGTCTGTATGTGTGTGTGACTGTGTCTGTATCTGTATGTGACTGGGTCTGTATGTCTGTATGTGTGTGTGACTGGGTCTGTATCTGTGTGTGACTGGGTCTGTATGTCTGTATGTGTGTGTGACTGGGTCTGTATCTGTGTGTGACTGGGTCTGTATGTCTGTATCTGTGTGTGACTGGGTCTGTATGTCTGTATCTGTGTGTGACTGGGTCTGTATGTCTGTATGTGTGTGTGACTGGGTCTGTATGTGTGTGTGACTGGGTCTGAGTGTCTGTATCTGTGTGTGACTAGGTCTGTATGTCTGTATATGTATGTGACTGGGTCTGTATCTGTATGTGTGTGTGACTGGGTCTGTATGTGTGTGTGACTGGGTCTGTATGTCTGTATCTGTGTGTGACTGGGTCTGTATGTGTGTGTGACTGGGTCTGTATGTCTGTATCTGTGTGTGACTGGGTCTGTATCTGTGTGTGACTGGGTCTGTATCTGTATGTGACTGGGTCTGTATGTCTGTATCTGTGTGTGTGACTGGGTCTGTATCTGTATGTGACTGGGTCTGTATGTCTGTATGTGTGTGAGACTGGGTCTGTATGTGTTTGTGACTGGGTCTGTATGTGTGTGTGACTGGGTCTGTATGTCTGTATCTGTATGTGACTGAGTCTGTATCTGTATGTGACTGGGTCTGTATCTGTATGTGACTGGGTCTGTATGTGTGTGTGACTAGGTCTGTATGTCTGTATCTGTATGTGACTGGGTCTGTATGTGTGTGTGACTGGGTCTGTATGTGTGTGTGACTGGGTCTGTATGTGTGTGTGACTGGGTCTGTATGTCTGTATCTGTGTGTGACTGGGTCTGTATCTGTGTGTGACTGGATCTGTATCTGTATGTGACTGGGTCTGTATCTGTATGTGACTGGGTCTGTATCTGTATGTGACTGGGACTGTATCTGTATGTGACTGGGTACGTACGTATGTCTGTATGTGTGTGTGACTGGGTCTGTATGTCTGTATGTGTGTGTGACTGGGTCTGTATGTCTGTATGTGTGTGTGACTGGGTCTGTATCTGTGTGTGACTGGGTCTGTATCTGTGTGTGACTGGGTCTGTATGTGTGTGTGACTGGGTCTGTATGTGTGTGTGAATGGGTCTGTATGTCTGTATCTGTGTGACTGGGTCTGTATGTGTGTGTGACTGGGTCTGTATGTCTATATCTGTGTGTGACTGGGTCTGTATGCCTGTATGTGTGTGTGACTGGGTCTGTATGTCTGTATGTGTGTGTGAATGGGTCTGTATGTCTGTATGTGTGTGTGTGACTGGGTCTGTATGTCTGTATCTGTGTGACTGGGTCTGTATGTGTGTGTGACTGGGTCTGTATGTCTGTATCTGTGTGTGACTGTGTCTGTATCTGTATGTGACTGGGTCTGTATGTCTGTATGTGTGTGTGACTGGGTCTGTATCTGTGTGTGACTGGGTCTGTATGTCTGTATGTGTGTGTGACTGGGTCTGTATCTGTGTGTGACTGGGTCTGTATGTCTGTATCTGTGTGTGACTGGGTCTGTATGTGTGTGTGACTGGGTCTGTATGTGTGTGTTACTGGGTCTGTATGTGTATGTGACTATGTCTGTATCTGTGTGTGACTGGGTCTGTATGTGTGTGTGACTGGGTCTGCATGTCTGTATGTGTGTGTGACTGGGTCTGTATGTCTGTATGTGTGTGTGACTGGGTCTGTATCTGTGTGTGACTGGGTCTGTATGTCTGTATCTGTGTGTGACTGGGTCTGTATGTCTGTATGTGTGTGTGACTGTGTCTGTATCTGTATGTGACTGGGTCTGTATGTCTGTATGTGTGTGTGACTGGGTCTGTATCTGTGTGTGACTGGGTCTGTATGTCTGTATGTGTGTGTGACTGGGTCTGTATCTGTGTGTGACTGGGTCTGTATGTCTGTATCTGTGTGTGACTGGGTCTGTATGTCTGTATCTGTGTGTGACTGGGTCTGTATGTCTGTATGTGTGTGTGACTGGGTCTGTATGTGTGTGTGACTGGGTCTGAGTGTCTGTATCTGTGTGTGACTAGGTCTGTATGTCTGTATATGTATGTGACTGGGTCTGTATCTGTATGTGTGTGTGACTGGGTCTGTATGTGTGTGTGACTGGGTCTGTATGTCTGTATCTGTGTGTGACTGGGTCTGTATGTGTGTGTGACTGGGTCTGTATGTCTGTATCTGTGTGTGACTGGGTCTGTATCTGTGTGTGACTGGGTCTGTATCTGTATGTGACTGGGTCTGTATGTCTGTATCTGTGTGTGTGACTGGGTCTGTGTGTGACTGGGTCTGTATCTGTATGTGACTGGGTCTGTATGTCTGTATGTGTGTGAGACTGGGTCTGTATGTGTTTGTGACTGGGTCTGTATGTGTGTGTGACTGGGTCTGTATGTCTGTATCTGTATGTGACTGAGTCTGTATCTGTATGTGACTGGGTCTGTATCTGTATGTGACTGGGTCTATATGTGTGTGTGACTAGGTCTGTATGTCTGTATCTGTATGTGACTGGGTCTGTATGTGTGTGTGACTGGGTCTGTATGTGTGTGTGACTGGGTCTGTATGTGTGTGTGACTGGGTCTGTATGTCTGTATCTGTGTGTGACTGGGTCTGTATCTGTGTGTGACTGGATCTGTATCTGTATGTGACTGGGTCTGTATCTGTATGTGACTGGGTCTGTATCTGTATGTGACTTGGTCTGTATGTCTGTATCTGTGTGTGTGTGACTGGGTCTGTATCTGTGTGTGACTAGGTCTGTATATCTGTATCTGTGTGTGACTGGATCTGTATGTCTGTATGTGTGTGTGACTGGGTCTGTATGTGTGTGTGACTGGGTCTGTATGTGTGTGTGACTGGGTCTGTATGTGTCTGTGACTGGGTCTGTATCTGTGTGACTGGGTCTGTATGTGTGTGTAACTGGGTCTGTATGTCTGTATCTGTGTGACTGGGTCTGTATGTGTGACAGTGTGTGACTGGATCTGTATGTGTGTGTGACTGGATCTGTATGTCTGTATGTGTGTGTGACTGGGTCTGTATGTCTGTATCTGTGTGTGACTGGGTCTGTATGTGTGTGTGACTGGGTCTGTATGTCTGTATCTGTGTGTGACTGGGTCTGTATCTGTGTGTGACTGGGTCTGTATCTGTATGTGACTGGGTCTGTATTTCTATCTGTGTGTGTGACTGGGTCTGTGTGTGACTGGGTCTGTATCTGTATGTGACTGGGTCTGTATGTCTGTATGTGTGTGAGACTGGGTCTGTATGTGTCTGTGACTGGGTCTGTATGTGTGTGTGACTGGGTCTGTATATCTGTATCTGTATGTGACTGGGTCTGTATGTCTGTATGTGTGTGTGACTGGGTCTGTATGTGTGTGTGACTGGGTTTGTATGTCTGTATGTGTGTGTGACTGGGTCTGTATGTCTGTATGTGTGTGTGACTGGGTCTGTATGTCTGTATGTGTGTGTGACTGGGTCTGTATGTGTGTGTGACTGAGTCTGTATGTGTGTGTGACTGGGTCTGTATGTGTGTGTGACTGGGTCTGTATGTGTATGTGACTATGTCTGTATCTGTGTGTGACTGGGTCTGTATGTGTGTGTGACTGGGTCTGCATGTCTGTATGTGTGTGTGACTGGGTCTGTATGTCTGTATGTGTGTGTGACTGGGTCTGTATCTGTGTGTGACTGGGTCTGTATGTCTGTATGTGTTTGTGACTGGGTCTGTATCTGTATGTGACTGGGTCTGTATCTGTATGTGACTGGGTCTGTATGTCTGTATCTGTGTGTGACTGGGTCTGTATGTCTGTATGTGTGTGTGCCTGGGTCTGTATGTGTGTGTGACTGGGTCTGAGTGTCTGTATCTGTGTGTGACTAGGTCTGTATGTGTGTATATGTATGTGACTGGGTCTGTATGTGTGTGTGACTGGGTCTGTATGTCTGTGTGTGTGTGTGTGTGACTGGGTCTGTATGTCTGTATCTGTGTGTGACTGGGTCTGTATGTGTGTGTGACTGGGTCTGTATGTCTGTATCTGTGTGTGACTGGGTCTGTATCTGTGTGTGACTGGGTCTGTATCTGTGTGTGACTGGGTCTGTATGTCTGTATCTGTGTGTGTGACTGGGTCTGTGTGTGACTGGGTCTGTATCTGTATGTCACTGGGTCTGTATGTCTGTATGTGTGTGAGACTGAGTTTGTATGTGTTTGTGACTGGGTCTGTATGTCTGTATCTGTATGTGACTGAGTCTGTATCTGTATGTGACTGGGTCTGTATCTGTATGTGACTGGGACTGTATCTGTATGTGACTGGGTACGTACGTATGTCTGTATGTGTGTGTGACTGGGTCTGTATGTCTGTATGTGTGTGTGACTGGGTCTGTATGTCTGTATGTGTGTGTGACTGGGTCTGTATCTGTGTGTGACTGGGTCTGTATCTGTGTGTGACTGGGTCTGTATGTGTGTGTGACTGGGTCTGTATGTGTGTGTGAATGGGTCTGTATGTGTGTGTGAATGGGTCTGTATGTCTGTATCTGTGTGACTGGGTCTGTATGTGTGTGTGACTGGGTCTGTATGTCTATATCTGTGTGTGACTGGGTCTGTATGCCTGTATGTGTGTGTGACTGGGTCTGTATGTCTGTATGTGTGTGTGAATGGGTCTGTATGTCTGTATGTGTGTGTGTGACTGGGTCTGTATGTCTGTATCTGTGTGACTGGGTCTGTATGTGTGTGTGACTGGGTCTGTATGTCTGTATCTGTGTGTGACTGGGTCTGTATGTCTGTATCTGTATGTGCCTGGGTCTGTATGTGTGTGTGACTGGGTCTGTATGTCTGTATGTGTGTGTGACTGGGTCTGTATGTGTGTGTGACTGGGTCTGTATGTGTGTGTGACTGGGTCTGTATCTGTATGTGACTGGGTCTGTATCTGTATGTGACTGGGTCTGTATGTCTGTATGTGTGTGTGACTGGGTCTGTATGTCTGTATGTGTGTGTGACTGGGTCTGTATGTCTGTATGTGTGTGTGACTGGGTCTGTATGTGTGTGTGACTGGGTCTGTATGTGTGTGTTACTGGGTCTGTATGTGTATGTGACTATGTCTGTATCTGTGTGTGACTGGGTCTGTATGTGTGTGTGACTGGGTCTGCATGTCTGTATGTGTGTGTGACTGGGTCTGTATGTCTGTATGTGTGTGTGACTGGGTCTGTATCTGTGTGTGACTGGGTCTGTATGTCTGTATCTGTGTGTGACTGGGTCTGTATGTCTGTATGTGTGTGTGACTGTGTCTGTATCTGTATGTGACTGGGTCTGTATGTCTGTATGTGTGTGTGACTGGGTCTGTATCTGTGTGTGACTGGGTCTGTATGTCTGTATGTGTGTGTGACTGGGTCTGTATCTGTGTGTGACTGGGTCTGTATGTCTGTATCTGTGTGTGACTGGGTCTGTATGTCTGTATCTGTGTGTGACTGGGTCTGTATGTCTGTATGTGTGTGTGACTGGGTCTGTATGTGTGTGTGACTGGGTCTGAGTGTCTGTATCTGTGTGTGACTAGGTCTGTATGTCTGTATATGTATGTGACTGGGTCTGTATCTGTATGTGTGTGTGACTGGGTCTGTATGTGTGTGTGACTGGGTCTGTATGTCTGTATCTGTGTGTGACTGGGTCTGTATGTGTGTGTGACTGGGTCTGTATGTCTGTATCTGTGTGTGACTGGGTCTGTATCTGTGTGTGACTGGGTCTGTATCTGTATGTGACTGGGTCTGTATGTCTGTATCTGTGTGTGTGACTGGGTCTGTGTGTGACTGGGTCTGTATCTGTATGTGACTGGGTCTGTATGTCTGTATGTGTGTGTGACTGGGTCTGTATGTCTGTATCTGTGTGTGACTGGGTCTGTATCTGTGTGTGACTGGGTCTGTATCTGTATGTGACTGGGTCTGTATTTCTATCTGTGTGTGTGACTGGGTCTGTGTGTGACTGGGTCTGTATCTGTATGTGACTGGGTCTGTATGTCTGTATGTGTGTGAGACTGGGTCTGTATGTGTCTGTGACTGGGTCTGTATGTGTGTGTGACTGGGTCTGTATGTCTGTATCTGTATGTGACTGAGTCTGTATCTGTATGTGACTGGGTCTGTATGTCTGTATGTGTGTGTGACTGGGTCTGTATGTGTGTGTGACTGGGTTTGTATGTCTGTATGTGTGTGTGACTGGGTCTGTATGTGTGTGTGACTGGGTCTGTATGTGTGTGTGACTGGGTCTGTATCTGTGTGTGACTGGGTCTGTATCTGTATGTGACTGGGTCTGTATCTGTATGTGACTGGGTCTGTATGTCTGTATGTGTGTGTGACTGGATCTGTATGTCTGTATGTGTGTGTGACTGGGTCTGTATGTCTGTATGTGTGTGTGACTGGGTCTGTATGTCTGTATGTGTGTGTGACTGGGTCTGTATGTGTGTGTGACTGGGTCTGTATGTGTGTGTGACTGGGTCTCTATGTGTATGTGACTATGTCTGTATCTGTGTGTGACTGGGTCTGTATGTGTGTGTGACTGGGTCTGCATGTCTGTATGTGTGTGTGACTGGGTCTGTATGTCTGTATGTGTGTGTGACTGGGTCTGTATCTGTGTGTGACTGGGTCTGTATGTCTGTATCTGTGTGTGTGACTGGGTCTGTATGTCTGTATCTGTATGTGACTGAGTCTGTATCTGTATGTGACTGGGTCTGAGTGTCTGTATGTGTGTGTGACTGGGTCTGTATGTGTGTGTGACTGGGTTTGTATGTCTGTATGTGTGTGTGACTGGGTCTGTATGTGTGTGTGTGTGTGTGACTGGGTCTGTATGTCTGTATCTGTGTGTGACTGGGTCTGTATGTGTGTGTGACTGGGTCTGTATGTCTGTATCTGTGTGTGACTGGGTCTGTATCTGTGTGTGACTGGGTCTGTATCTGTGTGTGACTGGGTCTGCATGTCTGTATCTGTGTGTGTGACTGGGTCTGTGTGTGACTGGGTCTGTATCTGTATGTCACTGGGTCTGTATGTCTGTATGTGTGTGAGACTGAGTTTGTATGTGTTTGTGACTGGGTCTGTATGTCTGTATCTGTATGTGACTGAGTCTGTATCTGTATGTGACTGGGTCTGTATCTGTATGTGACTGGGACTGTATCTGTATGTGACTGGGTACGTACGTATGTCTGTATGTGTGTGTGACTGGGTCTGTATGTCTGTATGTGTGTGTGACTGGGTCTGTATGTCTGTATGTGTGTGTGACTGGGTCTGTATCTGTGTGTGACTGGGTCTGTATCTGTGTGTGACTGGGTCTGTATGTGTGTGTGACTGGGTCTGTATGTGTGTGTGAATGGGTCTGTATGTGTGTGTGAATGGGTCTGTATGTCTGTATCTGTGTGACTGGGTCTGTATGTGTGTGTGACTGGGTCTGTATGTCTATATCTGTGTGTGACTGGGTCTGTATGCCTGTATGTGTGTGTGACTGGGTCTGTATGTCTGTATGTGTGTGTGAATGGGTCTGTATGTCTGTATGTGTGTGTGTGACTGGGTCTGTATGTCTGTATCTGTGTGACTGGGTCTGTATGTGTGTGTGACTGGGTCTGTATGTCTGTATCTGTGTGTGACTGGGTCTGTATGTCTGTATCTGTATGTGCCTGGGTCTGTATGTGTGTGTGACTGGGTCTGTATGTCTGTATGTGTGTGTGACTGGTTCTGTATGTGTGTGTGACTGGGTCTGTATGTGTGTGTGACTGGGTCTGTATCTGTATGTGACTGGGTCTGTATCTGTATGTGACTGGGTCTGTATGTGTGTGTGACTGGGTCTGTATGTCTGTATGTGTGTGTGACTGGGTCTGTATGTCTGTATGTGTGTGTGACTGGGTCTGTATGTGTGTGTGACTGAGTCTGTATGTGTGTGTGACTGGGTCTGTATGTGTGTGTTACTGGGTCTGTATGTGTATGTGACTATGTCTGTATCTGTGTGTGACTGGGTCTGTATGTGTGTGTGACTGGGTCTGCATGTCTGTATGTGTGTGTGACTGGGTCTGTATGTCTGTATGTGTGTGTGACTGGGTCTGTATCTGTGTGTGACTGGGTCTGTATGTCTGTATCTGTGTGTGACTGGGTCTGTATGTCTGTATGTGTGTGTGACTGTGTCTGTATCTGTATGTGACTGGGTCTGTATGTCTGTATGTGTGTGTGACTGGGTCTGTATCTGTGTGTGACTGGGTCTGTATGTCTGTATGTGTGTGTGACTGGGTCTGTATCTGTGTGTGACTGGGTCTGTATGTCTGTATCTGTGTGTGACTGGGTCTGTATGTCTGTATCTGTGTGTGACTGGGTCTGTATGTCTGTATGTGTGTGTGACTGGGTCTGTATGTGTGTGTGACTGGGTCTGAGTGTCTGTATCTGTGTGTGACTAGGTCTGTATGTCTGTATATGTATGTGACTGGGTCTGTATCTGTATGTGTGTGTGACTGGGTCTGTATGTGTGTGTGACTGGGTCTGTATGTCTGTATCTGTGTGTGACTGGGTCTGTATGTGTGTGTGACTGGGTCTGTATGTCTGTATCTGTGTGTGACTGGGTCTGTATCTGTGTGTGACTGGGTCTGTATCTGTATGTGACTGGGTCTGTATGTCTGTATCTGTGTGTGTGACTGGGTCTGTGTGTGACTGGGTCTGTATCTGTATGTGACTGGGTCTGTATGTCTGTATGTGTGTGTGACTGGGTCTGTATGTCTGTATCTGTGTGTGACTGGGTCTGTATCTGTGTGTGACTGGGTCTGTATCTGTATGTGACTGGGTCTGTATTTCTATCTGTGTGTGTGACTGGGTCTGTGTGTGACTGGGTCTGTATCTGTATGTGACTGGGTCTGTATGTCTGTATGTGTGTGAGACTGGGTCTGTATGTGTCTGTGACTGGGTCTGTATGTGTGTGTGACTGGGTCTGTATGTCTGTATCTGTATGTGACTGAGTCTGTATCTGTATGTGACTGGGTCTGTATGTCTGTATGTGTTTGTGACTGGGTCTGTATGTGTGTGTGACTGGGTTTGTATGTCTGTATGTGTGTGTGACTGGGTCTGTATGTGTGTGTGACTGGGTCTGTATGTGTGTGTGACTGGGTCTGTATCTGTGTGTGACTGGGTCTGTATCTGTATGTGACTGGGTCTGTATCTGTATGTGACTGGGTCTGTATGTCTGTATGTGTGTGTGACTGGATCTGTATGTCTGTATGTGTGTGTGACTGGGTCTGTATGTCTGTATGTGTGTGTGACTGGGTCTGTATGTCTGTATCTGTGTGTGACTGGGTCTGTATGTGTGTGTGACTGGGTCTGTATGTGTGTGTGACTGGGTCTGTATGTGTATGTGACTATGTCTGTATCTGTGTGTGACTGGGTCTGTATGTGTGTGTGACTGGGTCTGCATGTCTGTATGTGTGTGTGACTGGGTCTGTATGTCTGTATGTGTGTGTGACTGGGTCTGTATCTGTGTGTGACTGGGTCTGTATGTCTGTATGTGTTTGTGACTGGGTCTGTATCTGTATGTGACTGGGTCTGTATCTGTATGTGACTGGGTCTGTATGTCTGTATCTGTGTGTGACTGGGTCTGTATGTCTGTATGTGTGTGTGCCTGGGTCTGTATGTGTGTGTGACTGGGTCTGAGTGTCTGTATCTGTGTGTGACTAGGTCTGTATGTCTGTATATGTATGTGACTGGGTCTGTATGTGTGTGTGACTGGGTCTGTATGTCTGTGTGTGTGTGTGACTGGGTCTGTATGTCTGTATCTGTGTGTGACTGGGTCTGTATGTGTGTGTGACTGGGTCTGTATGTCTGTATCTGTGTGTGACTGGGTCTGTATCTGTGTGTGACTGGGTCTGTATCTGTGTGTGACTGGGTCTGTATGTCTGTATCTGTGTGTGTGACTGGGTCTGTGTGTGACTGGGTCTGTATCTGTATGTCACTGGGTCTGTATGTCTGTATGTGTGTGAGACTGAGTTTGTATGTGTTTGTGACTGGGTCTGTATGTCTGTATCTGTATGTGACTGAGTCTGTATCTGTATGTGACTGGGTCTGTATCTGTATGTGACTGGGACTGTATCTGTATGTGACTGGGTACGTACGTATGTCTGTATGTGTGTGTGACTGGGTCTGTATGTCTGTATGTGTGTGTGACTGGGTCTGTATGTCTGTATGTGTGTGTGACTGGGTCTGTATCTGTGTGTGACTGGGTCTGTATCTGTGTGTGACTGGGTCTGTATGTGTGTGTGACTGGGTCTGTATGTGTGTGTGAATGGGTCTGTATGTGTGTGTGAATGGGTCTGTATGTCTGTATCTGTGTGACTGGGTCTGTATGTGTGTGTGACTGGGTCTGTATGTCTATATCTGTGTGTGACTGGGTCTGTATGCCTGTATGTGTGTGTGACTGGGTCTGTATGTCTGTATGTGTGTGTGAATGGGTCTGTATGTCTGTATGTGTGTGTGTGACTGGGTCTGTATGTCTGTATCTGTGTGACTGGGTCTGTATGTGTGTGTGACTGGGTCTGTATGTCTGTATCTGTGTGTGACTGTGTCTGTATCTGTATGTGACTGGGTCTGTATGTCTGTATGTGTGTGTGACTGGGTCTGTATCTGTGTGTGACTGGGTCTGTATGTCTGTATGTGTGTGTGACTGGGTCTGTATCTGTGTGTGACTGGGTCTGTATGTCTGTATCTGTGTGTGACTGGGTCTGTATGTGTGTGTGACTGGGTCTGTATGTGTGTGTTACTGGGTCTGTATGTGTATGTGACTATGTCTGTATCTGTGTGTGACTGGGTCTGTATGTGTGTGTGACTGGGTCTGCATGTCTGTATGTGTGTGTGACTGGGTCTGTATGTCTGTATGTGTGTGTGACTGGGTCTGTATCTGTGTGTGACTGGGTCTGTATGTCTGTATCTGTGTGTGACTGGGTCTGTATGTCTGTATGTGTGTGTGACTGTGTCTGTATCTGTATGTGACTGGGTCTGTATGTCTGTATGTGTGTGTGACTGGGTCTGTATCTGTGTGTGACTGGGTCTGTATGTCTGTATGTGTGTGTGACTGGGTCTGTATCTGTGTGTGACTGGGTCTGTATGTCTGTATCTGTGTGTGACTGGGTCTGTATGTCTGTATCTGTGTGTGACTGGGTCTGTATGTCTGTATGTGTGTGTGACTGGGTCTGTATGTGTGTGTGACTGGGTCTGAGTGTCTGTATCTGTGTGTGACTAGGTCTGTATGTCTGTATATGTATGTGACTGGGTCTGTATCTGTATGTGTGTGTGACTGGGTCTGTATGTGTGTGTGACTGGGTCTGTATGTCTGTATCTGTGTGTGACTGGGTCTGTATGTGTGTGTGACTGGGTCTGTATGTCTGTATATGTATGTGACTGGGTCTGTATCTGTATGTGTGTGTGACTGGGTCTGTATGTGTGTGTGACTGGGTCTGTATGTCTGTATCTGTGTGTGTGACTGGGTCTGTGTGTGACTGGGTCTGTATCTGTATGTGACTGGGTCTGTATGTCTGTATGTGTGTGAGACTGGGTCTGTATGTGTTTGTGACTGGGTCTGTATGTGTGTGTGACTGGGTCTGTATGTCTGTATCTGTATGTGACTGAGTCTGTATCTGTATGTGACTGGGTCTGTATCTGTATGTGACTGGGTCTGTATGTGTGTGTGACTAGGTCTGTATGTCTGTATCTGTATGTGACTGGGTCTGTATGTGTGTGTGACTGGGTCTGTATGTGTGTGTGACTGGGTCTGTATGTGTGTGTGACTGGGTCTGTATGTCTGTATCTGTGTGTGACTGGGTCTGTATCTGTGTGTGACTGGATCTGTATCTGTATGTGACTGGGTCTGTATCTGTATGTGACTGGGTCTGTATCTGTATGTGACTTGGTCTGTATGTCTGTATCTGTGTGTGTGTGACTGGGTCTGTATCTGTGTGTGACTAGGTCTGTATATCTGTATCTGTGTGTGACTGGATCTGTATGTCTGTATGTGTGTGTGACTGGGTCTGTATGTGTGTGTGACTGGGTCTGTATGTGTGTGTGACTGGGTCTGTATGTGTCTGTGACTGGGTCTGTATCTGTGTGACTGGGTCTGTATGTGTGTGTAACTGGGTCTGTATGTCTGTATCTGTGTGACTGGGTCTGTATGTGTGACAGTGTGTGACTGGATCTGTATGTGTGTGTGACTGGATCTGTATGTCTGTATGTGTGTGTGACTGGGTCTGTATGTCTGTATCTGTGTGTGACTGGGTCTGTATGTGTGTGTGACTGGGTCTGTATGTCTGTATCTGTGTGTGACTGGGTCTGTATCTGTGTGTGACTGGGTCTGTATCTGTATGTGACTGGGTCTGTATTTCTATCTGTGTGTGTGACTGGGTCTGTGTGTGACTGGGTCTGTATCTGTATGTGACTGGGTCTGTATGTCTGTATGTGTGTGAGACTGGGTCTGTATGTGTCTGTGACTGGGTCTGTATGTGTGTGTGACTGGGTCTGTATGTCTGTATCTGTATGTGACTGGGTCTGTATGTCTGTATGTGTGTGTGACTGGGTCTGTATGTGTGTGTGACTGGGTTTGTATGTCTGTATGTGTGTGTGACTGGGTCTGTATGTCTGTATGTGTGTGTGACTGGGTCTGTATGTCTGTATGTGTGTGTGACTGGGTCTGTATGTGTGTGTGACTGAGTCTGTATGTGTGTGTGACTGGGTCTGTATGTGTGTGTGACTGGGTCTGTATGTGTATGTGACTATGTCTGTATCTGTGTGTGACTGGGGCTGTATGTGTGTGTGACTGGGTCTGCATGTCTGTATGTGTGTGTGACTGGGTCTGTATGTCTGTATGTGTGTGTGACTGGGTCTGTATCTGTGTGTGACTGGGTCTGTATGTCTGTATGTGTTTGTGACTGGGTCTGTATCTGTATGTGACTGGGTCTGTATCTGTATGTGACTGGGTCTGTATGTCTGTATCTGTGTGTGACTGGGTCTGTATGTCTGTATGTGTGTGTGCCTGGGTCTGTATGTGTGTGTGACTGGGTCTGAGTGTCTGTATCTGTGTGTGACTAGGTCTGTATGTCTGTATATGTATGTGACTGGGTCTGTATGTGTGTGTGACTGGGTCTGTATGTCTGTGTGTGTGTGTGACTGGGTCTGTATGTCTGTATCTGTGTGTGACTGGGTCTGTATGTGTGTGTGACTGGGTCTGTATGTCTGTATCTGTGTGTGACTGGGTCTGTATCTGTGTGTGACTGGGTCTGTATCTGTGTGTGACTGGGTCTGTATGTCTGTATCTGTGTGTGTGACTGGGTCTGTGTGTGACTGGGTCTGTATCTGTATGTCACTGGGTCTGTATGTCTGTATGTGTGTGAGACTGAGTTTGTATGTGTTTGTGACTGGGTCTGTATGTCTGTATCTGTATGTGACTGAGTCTGTATCTGTATGTGACTGGGTCTGTATCTGTATGTGACTGGGACTGTATCTGTATGTGACTGGGTACGTACGTATGTCTGTATGTGTGTGTGACTGGGTCTGTATGTCTGTATGTGTGTGTGACTGGGTCTGTATGTCTGTATGTGTGTGTGACTGGGTCTGTATCTGTGTGTGACTGGGTCTGTATCTGTGTGTGACTGGGTCTGTATGTGTGTGTGACTGGGTCTGTATGTGTGTGTGAATGGGTCTGTATGTGTGTGTGAATGGGTCTGTATGTCTGTATCTGTGTGACTGGGTCTGTATGTGTGTGTGACTGGGTCTGTATGTCTATATCTGTGTGTGACTGGGTCTGTATGCCTGTATGTGTGTGTGACTGGGTCTGTATGTCTGTATGTGTGTGTGAATGGGTCTGTATGTCTGTATGTGTGTGTGTGACTGGGTCTGTATGTCTGTATCTGTGTGACTGGGTCTGTATGTGTGTGTGACTGGGTCTGTATGTCTGTATCTGTGTGTGACTGGGTCTGTATGTCTGTATCTGTATGTGCCTGGGTCTGTATGTGTGTGTGACTGGGTCTGTATGTCTGTATGTGTGTGTGACTGGGTCTGTATGTGTGTGTGACTGGGTCTGTATGTGTGTGTGACTGGGTCTGTATCTGTATGTGACTGGGTCTGTATCTGTATGTGACTGGGTCTGTATGTCTGTATGTGTGTGTGACTGGGTCTGTATGTCTGTATGTGTGTGTGACTGGGTCTGTATGTCTGTATGTGTGTGTGACTGGGTCTGTATGTGTGTGTGACTGAGTCTGTATGTGTGTGTGACTGGGTCTGTATGTGTGTGTTACTGGGTCTGTATGTGTATGTGACTATGTCTGTATCTGTGTGTGACTGGGTCTGTATGTGTGTGTGACTGGGTCTGCATGTCTGTATGTGTGTGTGACTGGGTCTGTATGTCTGTATGTGTGTGTGACTGGGTCTGTATCTGTGTGTGACTGGGTCTGTATGTCTGTATCTGTGTGTGACTGGGTCTGTATGTCTGTATGTGTGTGTGACTGTGTCTGTATCTGTATGTGACTGGGTCTGTATGTCTGTATGTGTGTGTGACTGGGTCTGTATCTGTGTGTGACTGGGTCTGTATGTCTGTATGTGTGTGTGACTGGGTCTGTATCTGTGTGTGACTGGGTCTGTATGTCTGTATCTGTGTGTGACTGGGTCTGTATGTCTGTATCTGTGTGTGACTGGGTCTGTATGTCTGTATGTGTGTGTGACTGGGTCTGTATGTGTGTGTGACTGGGTCTGAGTGTCTGTATCTGTGTGTGACTAGGTCTGTATGTCTGTATATGTATGTGACTGGGTCTGTATCTGTATGTGTGTGTGACTGGGTCTGTATGTGTGTGTGACTGGGTCTGTATGTCTGTATCTGTGTGTGACTGGGTCTGTATGTGTGTGTGACTGGGTCTGTATGTCTGTATCTGTGTGTGACTGGGTCTGTATCTGTGTGTGACTGGGTCTGTATCTGTATGTGACTGGGTCTGTATGTCTGTATCTGTGTGTGTGACTGGGTCTGTGTGTGACTGGGTCTGTATCTGTATGTGACTGGGTCTGTATGTCTGTATGTGTGTGTGACTGGGTCTGTATGTCTGTATCTGTGTGTGACTGGGTCTGTATCTGTGTGTGACTGGGTCTGTATCTGTATGTGACTGGGTCTGTATTTCTATCTGTGTGTGTGACTGGGTCTGTGTGTGACTGGGTCTGTATCTGTATGTGACTGGGTCTGTATGTCTGTATGTGTGTGAGACTGGGTCTGTATGTGTCTGTGACTGGGTCTGTATGTGTGTGTCACTGGGTCTGTATGTCTGTATCTGTATGTGACTGAGTCTGTATCTGTATGTGACTGGGTCTGTATGTCTGTATGTGTGTGTGACTGGGTCTGTATGTGTGTGTGACTGGGTTTGTATGTCTGTATGTGTGTGTGACTGGGTCTGTATGTGTGTGTGACTGGGTCTGTATGTGTGTGTGACTGGGTCTGTATCTGTGTGTGACTGGGTCTGTATCTGTATGTGACTGGGTCTGTATCTGTATGTGACTGGGTCTGTATGTCTGTATGTGTGTGTGACTGGATCTGTATGTCTGTATGTGTGTGTGACTGGGTCTGTATGTCTGTATGTGTGTGTGACTGGGTCTGTATGTCTGTATCTGTGTGTGACTGGGTCTGTATGTGTGTGTGACTGGGTCTGTATGTGTGTGTGACTGGGTCTGTATGTGTATGTGACTATGTCTGTATCTGTGTGTGACTGGGTCTGTATGTGTGTGTGACTGGGTCTGCATGTCTGTATGTGTGTGTGACTGGGTCTGTATGTCTGTATGTGTGTGTGACTGGGTCTGTATCTGTGTGTGACTGGGTCTGTATGTCTGTATGTGTTTGTGACTGGGTCTGTATCTGTATGTGACTGGGTCTGTATCTGTATGTGACTGGGTCTGTATGTCTGTATCTGTGTGTGACTGGGTCTGTATGTCTGTATGTGTGTGTGCCTGGGTCTGTATGTGTGTGTGACTGGGTCTGAGTGTCTGTATCTGTGTGTGACTAGGTCTGTATGTCTGTATATGTATGTGACTGGGTCTGTATGTGTGTGTGACTGGGTCTGTATGTCTGTGTGTGTGTGTGACTGGGTCTGTATGTCTGTATCTGTGTGTGACTGGGTCTGTATGTGTGTGTGACTGGGTCTGTATGTCTGTATCTGTGTGTGACTGGGTCTGTATCTGTGTGTGACTGGGTCTGTATGTCTGTATCTGTGTGTGTGACTGGGTCTGTGTGTGACTGGGTCTGTATCTGTATGTCACTGGGTCTGTATGTCTGTATGTGTGTGAGACTGAGTTTGTATGTGTTTGTGACTGGGTCTGTATGTCTGTATCTGTATGTGACTGAGTCTGTATCTGTATGTGACTGGGTCTGTATCTGTATGTGACTGGGACTGTATCTGTATGTGACTGGGTACGTACGTATGTCTGTATGTGTGTGTGACTGGGTCTGTATGCCTGTATGTGTGTGTGACTGGGTCTGTATGTCTGTATGTGTGTGTGAATGGGTCTGTATGTCTGTATGTGTGTGTGTGACTGGGTCTGTGTGTGACTGGGTCTGTATCTGTATGTGACTGGGTCTGTATGTCTGTATGTGTGTGTGACTGGGTCTGTATGTCTGTATCTGTGTGTGACTGGGTCTGTATCTGTGTGTGACTGGGTCTGTATCTGTATGTGACTGGGTCTGTATTTCTATCTGTGTGTGTGACTGGGTCTGTGTGTGACTGGGTCTGTATCTGTATGTGACTGGGTCTGTATGTCTGTATGTGTGTGAGACTGGGTCTGTATGTGTCTGTGACTGGGTCTGTATGTGTGTGTCACTGGGTCTGTATGTCTGTATCTGTATGTGACTGAGTCTGTATCTGTATGTGACTGGGTCTGTATGTCTGTATGTGTGTGTGACTGGGTCTGTATGTGTGTGTGACTGGGTTTGTATGTCTGTATGTGTGTGTGACTGGGTCTGTATGTGTGTGTGACTGGGTCTGTATGTGTGTGTGACTGGGTCTGTATCTGTGTGTGACTGGGTCTGTATCTGTATGTGACTGGGTCTGTATCTGTATGTGACTGGGTCTGTATGTCTGTATGTGTGTGTGACTGGATCTGTATGTCTGTATGTGTGTGTGACTGGGTCTGTATGTCTGTATGTGTGTGTGACTGGGTCTGTATGTCTGTATCTGTGTGTGACTGGGTCTGTATGTGTGTGTGACTGGGTCTGTATGTGTGTGTGACTGGGTCTGTATGTGTATGTGACTATGTCTGTATCTGTGTGTGACTGGGTCTGTATGTGTGTGTGACTGGGTCTGCATGTCTGTATGTGTGTGTGACTGGGTCTGTATGTCTGTATGTGTGTGTGACTGGGTCTGTATCTGTGTGTGACTGGGTCTGTATGTCTGTATGTGTTTGTGACTGGGTCTGTATCTGTATGTGACTGGGTCTGTATCTGTATGTGACTGGGTCTGTATGTCTGTATCTGTGTGTGACTGGGTCTGTATGTCTGTATGTGTGTGTGCCTGGGTCTGTATGTGTGTGTGACTGGGTCTGAGTGTCTGTATCTGTGTGTGACTAGGTCTGTATGTCTGTATATGTATGTGACTGGGTCTGTATGTGTGTGTGACTGGGTCTGTATGTCTGTGTGTGTGTGTGACTGGGTCTGTATGTCTGTATCTGTGTGTGACTGGGTCTGTATGTGTGTGTGACTGGGTCTGTATGTCTGTATCTGTGTGTGACTGGGTCTGTATCTGTGTGTGACTGGGTCTGTATGTCTGTATCTGTGTGTGTGACTGGGTCTGTGTGTGACTGGGTCTGTATCTGTATGTCACTGGGTCTGTATGTCTGTATGTGTGTGAGACTGAGTTTGTATGTGTTTGTGACTGGGTCTGTATGTCTGTATCTGTATGTGACTGAGTCTGTATCTGTATGTGACTGGGTCTGTATCTGTATGTGACTGGGACTGTATCTGTATGTGACTGGGTACGTACGTATGTCTGTATGTGTGTGTGACTGGGTCTGTATGCCTGTATGTGTGTGTGACTGGGTCTGTATGTCTGTATGTGTGTGTGAATGGGTCTGTATGTCTGTATGTGTGTGTGTGACTGGGTCTGTATGTCTGTATCTGTGTGACTGGGTCTGTATGTGTGTGTGACTGGGTCTGTATGTCTGTATCTGTATGTGCCTGGGTCTGTATGTGTGTGTGACTGGGTCTGTATGTCTGTATGTGTGTGTGACTGGGTCTGTATGTGTGTGTGACTGGGTCTGTATGTGTGTGTGACTGGGTCTGTATCTGTATGTGACTGGGTCTGTATCTGTATGTGACTGGGTCTGTATGTCTGTATGTGTGTGTGACTGGGTCTGTATGTCTGTATGTGTGTGTGACTGGGTCTGTATGTCTGTATGTGTGTGTGACTGGGTCTGTATGTGTGTGTGACTGAGTCTGTATGTGTGTGTGACTGGGTCTGTATGTGTGTGTTACTGGGTCTGTATGTGTATGTGACTATGTCTGTATCTGTGTGTGACTGGGTCTGTATGTGTGTGTGACTGGGTCTGCATGTCTGTATGTGTGTGTGACTGGGTCTGTATGTCTGTATGTGTGTGTGACTGGGTCTGTATCTGTGTGTGACTGGGTCTGTATGTCTGTATCTGTGTGTGACTGGGTCTGTATGTCTGTATGTGTGTGTGACTGTGTCTGTATCTGTATGTGACTGGGTCTGTATGTCTGTATGTGTGTGTGACTGGGTCTGTATCTGTGTGTGACTGGGTCTGTATGTCTGTATGTGTGTGTGACTGGGTCTGTATCTGTGTGTGACTGGGTCTGTATGTCTGTATCTGTGTGTGACTGGGTCTGTGTGTCTGTATCTGTGTGTGACTGGGTCTGTATGTCTGTATGTGTGTGTGACTGGGTCTGTATGTGTGTGTGACTGGGTCTGAGTGTCTGTATCTGTGTGTGACTAGGTCTGTATGTCTGTATATGTATGTGACTGGGTCTGTATCTGTATGTGTGTGTGACTGGGTCTGTATGTGTGTGTGACTGGGTCTGTATGTCTGTATCTGTGTGTGACTGGGTCTGTATGTGTGTGTGACTGGGTCTGTATGTCTGTATCTGTGTGTGACTGGGTCTGTATCTGTGTGTGACTGGGTCTGTATCTGTATGTGACTGGGTCTGTATGTCTGTATCTGTGTGTGTGACTGGGTCTGTGTGTGACTGGGTCTGTATCTGTATGTGACTGGGTCTGTATGTCTGTATGTGTGTGAGACTGGGTCTGTATGTGTTTGTGACTGGGTCTGTATGTGTGTGTGACTGGGTCTGTATGTCTGTTTCTGTATGTGACTGAGTCTGTATCTGTATGTGACTGGGTCTGTATCTGTATGTGACTGGGTCTGTATGTCTGTATGTGACTGGGTCTGTATGTCTGTATGTGTGTGTGACTGGGTCTGTATGTCTGTATGTGTGTGTGACTGGGTCTGTATGTCTGTATGTGTGTGTAACTGGGTCTGTATGTCTGTATGTGTGTGTGACTGGGTCTGTATCTGTGTGTGACTGGGTCTGTATGTGTGTGTGACTGGGTCTGTATGTCTGTATGTGTGTGTAACTGGGTCTGTATGTCTGTATGTGTGTGTGACTGGGTCTGTATGTGTATGTGACTGGGTCTGTATGTCTGTATCTGTGTGTGACTGGGTCTGCATGTCTGTATGTGTGTGTGACTGGGTCTGTATGTCTGTATCTGTGTGTGACTGGGTCTGTATGTCTGTATGTGTGTGTGACTGTGTCTGTATCTGTATGTGACTGGGTCTGTATGTCTGTATGTGTGTGTGACTGGGTCTGTATCTGTGTGTGACTGGGTCTGTATGTCTGTATGTGTTTGTGACTGGGTCTGTATCTGTATGTGACTGGGTCTGTATCTGTATGTGACTGGGTCTGTATGTCTGTATCTCTGTGTGACTGGGTCTGTATGTCTGTATGTGTGTGTGACTGGGTCTGTATGTGTGTGTGACTGGGTCTGAGTGTCTGTATCTGTGTGTGACTGGGTCTGTATGTGTGTGTGACTGGGTCTGTATGTGTGTGTGACTGGGTCTGTATGTCTGTATCTGTATGTGACTGGGTCTGTATGTGTGTGTGACTAGGTCTGTATGTCTGTATCTGTATGTGACTGGGTCTGTATGTGTGTGTGACTGGGTCTGTATGTCTGTATGTGTGTGTGACTGGGTCTGTATGTGTGTGTGACTGGGTCTGTATGTCTGTATCTGTATGTGACTGGGTCTGTATCTGTTTGTGACTGGGTCTGTATCTGTATGTGACTGGGTCTGTATCTGTATGTGACTTGGTCTGTATGTCTGTATCTGTGTGTGTGTGACTGGGTCTGTATCTGTGTGTGACTGGGTCTGTATATCTGTATCTGTGTGTGACTGGATCTGTATGTCTGTATGTGTGTGTGACTGGGTCTGTATGTGTGTGTGACTGGGTCTGTATGTGTGTGTGACTGGGTCTGTATGTGTCTGTGACTGGGTCTGTCTCTATGTGACTGGGTCTGTATGTGTGTGTGACTGGGTCTGTATGTCTGTATCTGTGTGACTGGGTCTGTATGTGTGACAGTGTGTGACTGGATCTGTATGTGTGTGTGACTGGATCTGTATGTCTGTATGTGTGTGTGACTGGGTCTGTATGTCTGTATCTGTGTGTGACTGGGTCTGTATGTGTGTGTGACTGGGTCTGTATGTCTGTATCTGTGTGTGACTGGGTCTGTATCTGTGTGTGACTGGGTCTGTATCTGTATGTGACTGGGTCTGTATTTCTACCTGTGTGTGTGACTGGGTCTGTGTGTGACTGGGTCTGTATCTGTATGTGACTGGGTCTGTATGTCTGTATGTGTGTGAGACTGGGTCTGTACGTGTTTGTGACTGGGTCTGTATGTGTGTGTGACTGGGTCTGTATGTCTGTATCTGTATGTGACTGAGTCTGTATCTGTATGTGACTGGGTCTGTATCTGTATGTGACTGGGTCTGTATGTGTGTGTGACTGGATCTGTATGTCTGTATGTGTGTGTGACTGGGTCTGTATCTGTGTGTGACTGAGTCTGTATGTGTGTGTGACTGGGTCTGTATGTGTGTGTGACTGGGTCTGTATGTGTATGTGACTGGGTCTGTATGTCTGTATCTGTGTGTGAGTGGGTCTGTATGTGTGTGTGACTGGGTCTGTATGTCTGTATGTGTGTGTGACTGGGTCTGTATCTGTGTGTGACTGGGTCTGTATGTCTGTATCTGTGTGTGACTGGGTCTGTATGTCTGTATGTGTGTGTGACTGTGTCTGTATCTGTATGTGACTGGGTCTGTATGTCTGTATGTGTGTGTGACTGGGTCTGTATCTGTGTGTGACTGGGTCTGTATGTCTGTATGTGTTTGTGTCTGGGTCTGTATCTGTATGTGACTGGGTCTGTATCTGTATGTGACTGGGTCTGTATGTCTGTATGTGTGTGTGACTGGGTCTGTATGTCTGTATCTGTGTGTGACTAGGTCTGTATGTCTGTATCTGTATGTGACTGGGTCTTTATGTGTGTGTGACTGGGTCTGTATGTCTGTATCTGTGTGTGACTGGGTCTGTATATGTGTGTGACTGGGTCTGTATGTCTGTATCTGTGTGTGACTGGGTCTGTATCTGTATGTGACTGGGTCTGTATGTGTGTGTGACTGAGTCTGTATGTGTTTGTGACTGGGTCTGTATGTGTGTGTGACTGGGTCTGTATGTCTGTATCTGTATGTGACTGAGTCTGTATCTGTATGTGACTGGGTCTGTATCTGTATGTGACTGGGTCTGTATCTGTATGTGACTGGGTCTGTATGTCTGTATCTGTGTGTGACTGGGTCTGTATCTGTGTGTGACTGGGTCTGTATCTGTGTGTGACTGGGTCTGTATGTCTGTATGTCTGTGTGACTGGGTCTGTATGTGTGTGTGACTGGGTCTGTAAGTCTGTATCTGTATGTGACTGGGTCTGTATGTGTGTGTGACTGGGTCTGTATGTGTGTGTGACTGGGTCTGTATGTGTGTGTGACTGGGTCTGTATGTCTGTATCTGTATGTGACTGGGTCTGTATGTGTGTGTGACTGGGTCTGTATGTCTGTATGTGTGTGTGACTGGATCTGTATGTGTGTGTGACTGGGTCTGTATGTCTGTATGTGTGTGTGACTGGATCTGTATGTGTGTGTGACTGGATCTGTATGTCTGTATCTGTGTGTGACTGGGTCTGTATCTGTGTGTGACTGGGTCTGTATCTGGTTGTGACTGGGTCTGTATCTGTATGTGACTGGGTCTGTATCTGTGTGTGACTGGGTCTGTATATCTGTATCTGTGTGTGACTGGATCTGTATGTCTGTATGTGTGTGTGACTGGGTCTGTATGTGTGTGTGACTGGGTCTGTATGTGTGTGTGACTGGGTCTGTATGTGTCTGTGACTGGGTCTGTATCTGTGTGACTGGGTCTGTATCTGTGTGTGACTGGGTCTGTATGTCTGTATCTGTGTGACTGGGTCTGTATGTGTGACAGTGTGTGACTGGATCTGTATGTGTGTGTGACTGGGTCTGTATGTCTGTATGTGTGTGTGACTGGGTCTGTATGTCTGTATCTGTATGTGACTGGGTCTGTATGTGTGACAGGGTGTGACTGGATCTGTATGTGTGTGTGACTGGGTCTGTATGTCTGTATGTGTGTGTGACTGGGTCTGTATGTCTGTATCTGTATGTGACTGGGTCTGTATGTGTGACAGTGTGTGACTGGATCTGTATGTGTGTGTGACTGGGTCTGTATGTCTGTATGTGTGTGTGACTGGGTCTGTATGTCTGTATGTGTGTGTGACTGGGTCTGTATGTCTGTATCTCTGTGTGACTGGGTCTGTATGTCTGTATGTGTGTGTGACTGGGTCTGTATGTCTGTATCTGTATGTGACTGGGTCTGTATGTGTGACAGTGTGTGACTGGATCTGTATGTGTGTGTGACTGGGTCTGTATGTCTGTATGTGTGTGTGACTGGGTCTGTATGTGTGTGTGACTGGGTCTGTATGTCTGTATGTGTGTGTGACTGGGTCTGTATGTCTGTATCTGTATGTGACTGGGTCTGTATGTGTGACAGTGTGTGACTGGATCTGTATGTGTGTGTGACTGGGTCTGTATGTCTGTATGTGTGTGTGACTGGGTCTGTATGTCTGTATGTGTGTGTGACTGGGTCTGTATGTCTGTATGTGTGTGTGACTGGGTCTGTATATCTGTATCTGTTTGTGACTGGGTCTGTATGTCTGTATGTGTGTGTGACTGTGTCTGTATCTGTATGTGACTGGGTCTGTATGTCTGTATGTGTGTGTGACTGGGTCTGTATCTGTGTGTGACTGGGTCTGTATGTCTGTATGTGTGTGTGACTGGGTCTGTATCTGTGTGTGACTGGGTCTGTATGTCTGTATCTGTGTGTGACTGGGTCTGTATGTCTGTATGTGTGTGTGACTGGGTCTGTATGTGTGTGTGACTGGGTCTGAGTGTCTGTATCTGTGTGTGACTAGGTCTGTATGTCTGTATATGTATGTGACTGGGTCTGTATGTGTGTGTGACTGGGTCTGTATGTCTGTATGTGTGTGTGACTGGGTCTGTATGTCTGTATCTGTGTGTGACTGGGTCTGTATGTGTGTGTGACTGGGTCTGTATGTCTGTATCTGTGTGTGACTGGGTCTGTATCTGTGTGTGACTGGGTCTGTATCTGTATGTGACTGGGTCTGTATGTCTGTATCTGTGTGTGTGACTGGGTCTGTGTGTGACTGGGTCTGTATCTGTATGTGACTGGGTCTGTATGTCTGTATGTGTGTGAGACTGGGTCTGTATGTGTTTGTGACTGGGTCTGTATGTGTGTGTGACTGGGTCTGTATGTCTGTATCTGTATGTGACTGAGTCTGTATCTGTATGTGACTGGGTCTGTATCTGTATGTGACTGGGTCTGTATGTCTGTATGTGTGTGTGACTGGGTCTGTATGTCTGTATGTGTGTGTGACTGGGTCTGTATGTCTGTATGTGTGTGTAACTGGGTCTGTATGTCTGTATGTGTGTGTGACTGGGTCTGTATCTGTGTGTGACTGGGTCTGTATGTGTGTGTGACTGGGTCTGTATGTCTGTATGTGTGTGTAACTGGGTCTGTATGTCTGTATGTGTGTGTGACTGGGTCTGTATGTGTGTGTGACTGGGTCTGTTTGTGTATGTGACTGGGTCTGTATGTCTGTATCTGTGTGTGACTGGGTCTGCATGTCTGTATGTGTGTGTGACTGGGTCTGTATGTCTGTATGTGTGTGTGACTGGGTCTGTATCTGTGTGTGACTGGGTCTGTATGTCTGTATCTGTGTGTGACTGGGTCTGTATGTCTGTATGTGTGTGTGACTGTGTCTGTATCTGTATGTTGACTGGGTCTGTATGTCCGTATGTGTGTGTGACTGGGTCTGTATCTGTGTGTGACTGGGTCTGTATGTCTGTATGTGTTTGTGACTGGGTCTGTATCTGTATGTGACTGGGTCTGTATCTGTATGTGACTGGGTCTGTATGTCTGTATCTCTGTGTGACTGGGTCTGTATGTCTGTATGTGTGTGTGACTGGGTCTGTATGTGTGTGTGACTGGGTCTGAGTGTCTGTATCTGTGTGTGACTGGGTCTGTATGTGTGTGTGACTGGGTCTGTATGTGTGTGTGACTGGGTCTGTATGTCTGTATCTGTATGTGACTGGGTCTGTATGTGTGTGTGACTAGGTCTGTATGTCTGTATCTGTATGTGACTGGGTCTGTATGTGTGTGTGACTGGGTCTGTATGTCTGTATGTGTGTGTGACTGGGTCTGTATGTCTGTATCTGTGTGTGACTGGGTCTGTATCTGTGTGTGACTGGGTCTGTATCTGTATGTGACTGGGTCTGTATCTGGTTGTGACTGGGTCTGTATCTGTATGTGACTGGGTCTGTATCTGTATGTGACTTGGTCTGTATGTCTGTATCTGTGTGTGTGTGACTGGGTCTGTATCTGTGTGTGACTGGATCTGTATATCTGTATCTGTGTGTGACTGGATCTGTATGTCTGTAAGTGTGTGTGACTGGGTCTGTATGTGTGTGTGACTGGGTCTGTATGTGTGTGTGACTGGGTCTGTATGTGTCTGTGACTGGGTCTGTATCTGTGTGACTGGGTCTGTATCTGTGTGTGACTGGGTCTGTATATCTGTATCTGTGTGTGACTGGGTCTGTATGTCTGTATCTGTGTGTGACTGGGTCTGTATGTGTGTGTGACTGTGTCTGTATCTGTATGTGACTGGGTCTGTATGTCTGTATGTGTGTGTGACTGGGTCTGTATCTGTGTGTGACTGGGTCTGTATGTGTTTGTGACTGGGTCTGTATCTGTATGTGACTGGGTCTGTATGTCTGTATCTCTGTGTGACTGGGTCTGTATGTCTGTATGTGTGTGTGACTGGGTCTGTATGTGTGTGTGACTGGGTCTGAGTGTCTGTATCTGTGTGTGACTGGGTCTGTATGTGTGTGTGACTGGGTCTGTATGTGTGTGTGACTCGGTCTGTATGTCTGTATCTGTATGTGACTGGGTCTGTATGTGTGTGTGACTAGGTCTGTATGTCTGTATCTGTATGTGACTGGGTCTGTATGTGTGTGTGACTGGGTCTGTATGTCTGTATGTGTGTGTGACTGGGTCTGTATGTGTGTGTGACTGGGTCTGTATGTCTGTATCTGTGTGTGACTGGGTCTGTATCTGTGTGTGACTGGGTCTGTATCTGTATGTGACTGGGTCTGTATCTGGTTGTGACTGGGTCTGTATCTGTATGTGACTGGGTCTGTATCTGTATGTGACTTGGTCTGTATGTCTGTATCTGTGTTTGTGTGACTGGGTCTGTATCTGTGTGTGACTGGATCTGTATATCTGTATCTGTGTGTGACTGGATCTGTATGTCTGTAAGTGTGTGTGACTGGGTCTGTATGTGTGTGTGACTGGGTCTGTATGTGTGTGTGACTGGGTCTGTATGTGTCTGTGACTGGGTCTGTATCTGTGTGACTGGGTCTGTATCTGTGTGTGACTGGGTCTGTATATCTGTATCTGTGTGTGACTGGGTCTGTATGTCTGTATCTGTGTGTGACTGGGTCTGTATGTGTGTGTGACTGTGTCTGTATCTGTATGTGACTGGGTCTGTATGTCTGTATGTGTGTGTGACTGGGTCTGTATCTGTGTGTGACTGGGTCTGTATGTGTTTGTGACTGGGTCTGTATCTGTATGTGACTGGGTCTGTATGTCTGTATCTCTGTGTGACTGGGTCTGTATGTCTGTATGTGTGTGTGACTGGGTCTGTATGTGTGTGTGACTGGGTCTGAGTGTCTGTATCTGTGTGTGACTGGGTCTGTATGTGTGTGTGACTGGGTCTGTATGTGTGTGTGACTGGGTCTGTATGTGTGTGTGACTGGGTCTGTATGTCTGTATCTGTATGTGACTGGGTCTGTATGTGTGTGTGACTAGGTCTGTATGTCTGTATCTGTATGTGACTGGGTCTGTATGTGTGTGTGACTGGGTCTGTATGTCTGTATGTGTGTGTGACTGGGTCTGTATGTGTGTGTGACTGGGTCTGTATGTCTGTATCTGTGTGTGACTGGGTCTGTATCTGTGTGTGACTGGGTCTGTATCTGTGTGTGACTGGGTCTGTATGTCTGTATCTGTGTATGTGACTGGGTCTGTGTGTGACTGGGTCTGTATCTGTATGTCACTGGGTCTGTATGTCTGTATGTGTGTGAGACTGAGTTTGTATGTGTTTGTGACTGGGTCTGTATGTCTGTATCTGTATGTGACTGAGTCTGTATCTGTATGTGACTGGGTCTGTATCTGTATGTGACTGGGACTGTATCTGTATGTGACTGGGTACGTACGTATGTCTGTATGTGTGTGTGACTGGGTCTGTATGTCTGTATGTGTGTGTGACTGGGTCTGTATGTCTGTATGTGTGTGTGACTGGGTCTGTATCTGTGTGTGACTGGGTCTGTATCTGTGTGTGACTGGGTCTGTATCTGTGTGTGACTGGGTCTGTATGTGTGTGTGACTGGGTCTGTATGTGTGTGTGAATGGGTCTGTATGTGTGTGTGAATGGGTCTGTATGTCTGTATCTGTGTGACTGGGTCTGTATGTGTGTGTGACTGGGTCTGTATGTCTATATCTGTGTGTGACTGGGTCTGTATGCCTGTATGTGTGTGTGACTGGGTCTGTATGTCTGTATGTGTGTGTGAATGGGTCTGTATGTCTGTATGTATGTGTGTGTGTGACTGGGTCTGTATGTCTGTATCTGTGTGACTGGGTCTGTATGTGTGTGTGACTGGGTCTGTATGTCTGTATCTGTGTGTGACTGTGTCTGTATCTGTATGTGACTGGGTCTGTATGTCTGTATGTGTGTGTGACTGGGTCTGTATCTGTGTGTGACTGGGTCTGTATGTCTGTATGTGTGTGTGACTGGGTCTGTATCTGTGTGTGACTGGGTCTGTATGTCTGTATCTGTGTGTGACTGGGTCTGTATGTGTGTGTGACTGGGTCTGTATGTGTGTGTTACTGGGTCTGTATGTGTATGTGACTATGTCTGTATCTGTGTGTGACTGGGTCTGTATGTGTGTGTGACTGGGTCTGCATGTCTGTATGTGTGTGTGACTGGGTCTGTATGTCTGTATGTGTGTGTGACTGGGTCTGTATCTGTGTGTGACTGGGTCTGTATGTCTGTATCTGTGTGTGACTGGGTCTGTATGTCTGTATGTGTGTGTGACTGTGTCTGTATCTGTATGTGACTGGGTCTGTATGTCTGTATGTGTGTGTGACTGGGTCTGTATCTGTGTGTGACTGGGTCTGTATGTCTGTATGTGTGTGTGACTGGGTCTGTATCTGTGTGTGACTGGGTCTGTATGTCTGTATCTGTGTGTGACTGGGTCTGTATGTCTGTATCTGTGTGTGACTGGGTCTGTATGTCTGTATGTGTGTGTGACTGGGTCTGTATGTGTGTGTGACTGGGTCTGAGTGTCTGTATCTGTGTGTGACTAGGTCTGTATGTCTGTATATGTATGTGACTGGGTCTGTATCTGTATGTGTGTGTGACTGGGTCTGTATGTGTGTGTGACTGGGTCTGTATGTCTGTATCTGTGTGTGACTGGGTCTGTATGTGTGTGTGACTGGGTCTGTATGTCTGTATCTGTGTGTGACTGGGTCTGTATCTGTGTGTGACTGGGTCTGTATCTGTATGTGACTGGGTCTGTATGTCTGTATCTGTGTGTGTGACTGGGTCTGTGTGTGACTGGGTCTGTATCTGTATGTGACTGGGTCTGTATGTCTGTATGTGTGTGAGACTGGGTCTGTATGTGTTTGTGACTGGGTCTGTATGTGTGTGTGACTGGGTCTGTATGTCTGTATCTGTATGTGACTGAGTCTGTATCTGTATGTGACTGGGTCTGTATCTGTATGTGACTGGGTCTGTATGTGTGTGTGACTAGGTCTGTATGTCTGTATCTGTATGTGACTGGGTCTGTATGTGTGTGTGACTGGGTCTGTATGTGTGTGTGACTGGGTCTGTATGTGTGTGTGACTGGGTCTGTATGTCTGTATCTGTGTGTGACTGGGTCTGTATCTGTGTGTGACTGGATCTGTATCTGTATGTGACTGGGTCTGTATCTGTATGTGACTGGGTCTGTATCTGTATGTGACTGGGACTGTATCTGTATGTGACTGGGTACGTACGTATTTCTGTATGTGTGTGTGACTGGGTCTGTATGTCTGTATGTGTGTGTGACTGGGTCTGTATGTCTGTATGTGTGTGTGACTGGGTCTGTATCTGTGTGTGACTGGGTCTGTATCTGTGTGTGACTGGGTCTGTATGTGTGTGTGACTGGGTCTGTATGTGTGTGTGAATGGGTCTGTATGTGTGTGTGAATGGGTCTGTATGTCTGTATCTGTGTGACTGGGTCTGTATGTGTGTGTGACTGGGTCTGTATGTCTATATCTGTGTGTGACTGGGTCTGTATGCCTGTATGTGTGTGTGACTGGGTCTGTATGTCTGTATGTGTGTGTGAATGGGTCTGTATGTCTGTATGTGTGTGTGTGACTGGGTCTGTATGTCTGTATCTGTGTGACTGGGTCTGTATGTGTGTGTGACTGGGTCTGTATGTCTGTATCTGTGTGTGACTGTGTCTGTATCTGTATGTGACTGGGTCTGTATGTCTGTATGTGTGTGTGACTGGGTCTGTATCTGTGTGTGACTGGGTCTGTATGTCTGTATGTGTGTGTGACTGGGTCTGTATCTGTGTGTGACTGGGTCTGTATGTCTGTATCTGTGTGTGACTGGGTCTGTATGTGTGTGTGACTGGGTCTGTATGTGTGTGTTACTGGGTCTGTATGTGTATGTGACTATGTCTGTATCTGTGTGTGACTGGGTCTGTATGTGTGTGTGACTGGGTCTGCATGTCTGTATGTGTGTGTGACTGGGTCTGTATGTCTGTATGTGTGTGTGACTGGGTCTGTATCTGTGTGTGACTGGGTCTGTATGTCTGTATCTGTGTGTGACTGGGTCTGTATGTCTGTATGTGTGTGTGACTGTGTCTGTATCTGTATGTGACTGGGTCTGTATGTCTGTATGTGTGTGTGACTGGGTCTGTATCTGTGTGTGACTGGGTCTGTATGTCTGTATGTGTGTGTGACTGGGTCTGTATCTGTGTGTGACTGGGTCTGTATGTCTGTATCTGTGTGTGACTGGGTCTGTATGTCTGTATCTGTGTGTGACTGGGTCTGTATGTCTGTATGTGTGTGTGACTGGGTCTGTATGTGTGTGTGACTGGGTCTGAGTGTCTGTATCTGTGTGTGACTAGGTCTGTATGTCTGTATATGTATGTGACTGGGTCTGTATCTGTATGTGTGTGTGACTGGGTCTGTATGTGTGTGTGACTGGGTCTGTATGTCTGTATCTGTGTGTGACTGGGTCTGTATGTGTGTGTGACTGGGTCTGTATGTCTGTATCTGTGTGTGACTGGGTCTGTATCTGTATGTGACTGGGTCTGTATGTCTGTATCTGTGTGTGTGACTGGGTCTGTGTGTGACTGGGTCTGTATCTGTATGTGACTGGGTCTGTATGTCTGTATGTGTGTGAGACTGGGTCTGTATGTGTTTGTGACTGGGTCTGTATGTGTGTGTGACTGGGTCTGTATGTCTGTATCTGTATGTGACTGAGTCTGTATCTGTATGTGACTGGGTCTGTATCTGTATGTGACTGGGTCTGTATGTGTGTGTGACTAGGTCTGTATGTCTGTATCTGTATGTGACTGGGTCTGTATGTGTGTGTGACTGGGTCTGTATGTGTGTGTGACTGGGTCTGTATGTGTGTGTGACTGGGTCTGTATGTCTGTATCTGTGTGTGACTGGGTCTGTATCTGTGTGTGACTGGATCTGTATCTGTATGTGACTGGGTCTGTATCTGTATGTGACTGGGTCTGTATCTGTATGTGACTTGGTCTGTATGTCTGTATCTGTGTGTGTGTGACTGGGTCTGTATCTGTGTGTGACTAGGTCTGTATATCTGTATCTGTGTGTGACTGGATCTGTATGTCTGTATGTGTGTGTGACTGGGTCTGTATGTGTGTGTGACTGGGTCTGTATGTGTGTGTGACTGGGTCTGTATGTGTCTGTGACTGGGTCTGTATCTGTGTGACTGGGTCTGTATGTGTGTGTAACTGGGTCTGTATGTCTGTATCTGTGTGACTGGGTCTGTATGTGTGACAGTGTGTGACTGGATCTGTATGTGTGTGTGACTGGATCTGTATGTCTGTATGTGTGTGTGACTGGGTCTGTATGTCTGTATCTGTGTGTGACTGGGTCTGTATGTGTGTGTGACTGGGTCTGTATGTCTGTATCTGTGTGTGACTGGGTCTGTATCTGTGTGTGACTGGGTCTGTATCTGTATGTGACTGGGTCTGTATTTCTATCTGTGTGTGTGACTGGGTCTGTGTGTGACTGGGTCTGTATCTGTATGTGACTGGGTCTGTATGTCTGTATGTGTGTGAGACTGGGTCTGTATGTGTCTGTGACTGGGTCTGTATGTGTGTGTGACTGGGTCTGTATATCTGTATCTGTATGTGACTGGGTCTGTATGTCTGTATGTGTGTGTGACTGGGTCTGTATGTGTGTGTGACTGGGTTTGTATGTCTGTATGTGTGTGTGACTGGGTCTGTATGTCTGTATGTGTGTGTGACTGGGTCTGTATGTCTGTATGTGTGTGTGACTGGGTCTGTATGTGTGTGTGACTGAGTCTGTATGTGTGTGTGACTGGGTCTGTATGTGTGTGTGACTGGGTCTGTATGTGTATGTGACTATGTCTGTATCTGTGTGTGACTGGGTCTGTATGTGTGTGTGACTGGGTCTGCATGTCTGTATGTGTGTGTGACTGGGTCTGTATGTCTGTATGTGTGTGTGACTGGGTCTGTATCTGTGTGTGACTGGGTCTGTATGTCTGTATGTGTTTGTGACTGGGTCTGTATCTGTATGTGACTGGGTCTGTATCTGTATGTGACTGGGTCTGTATGTCTGTATCTGTGTGTGACTGGGTCTGTATGTCTGTATGTGTGTGTGCCTGGGTCTGTATGTGTGTGTGACTGGGTCTGAGTGTCTGTATCTGTGTGTGACTAGGTCTGTATGTGTGTATATGTATGTGACTGGGTCTGTATGTGTGTGTGACTGGGTCTGTATGTCTGTGTGTGTGTGTGTGTGACTGGGTCTGTATGTCTGTATCTGTGTGTGACTGGGTCTGTATGTGTGTGTGACTGGGTCTGTATGTCTGTATCTGTGTGTGACTGGGTCTGTATCTGTGTGTGACTGGGTCTGTATCTGTGTGTGACTGGGTCTGTATGTCTGTATCTGTGTGTGTGACTGGGTCTGTGTGTGACTGGGTCTGTATCTGTATGTCACTGGGTCTGTATGTCTGTATGTGTGTGAGACTGAGTTTGTATGTGTTTGTGACTGGGTCTGTATGTCTGTATCTGTATGTGACTGAGTCTGTATCTGTATGTGACTGGGTCTGTATCTGTATGTGACTGGGACTGTATCTGTATGTGACTGGGTACGTACGTATGTCTGTATGTGTGTGTGACTGGGTCTGTATGTCTGTATGTGTGTGTGACTGGGTCTGTATGTCTGTATGTGTGTGTGACTGGGTCTGTATGTGTGTGTGACTGGGTCTGTATCTGTGTGTGACTGGGTCTGTATCTGTGTGTGACTGGGTCTGTATGTGTGTGTGACTGGGTCTGTATGTGTGTGTGAATGGGTCTGTATGTGTGTGTGAATGGGTCTGTATGTCTGTATCTGTGTGACTGGGTCTGTATGTGTGTGTGACTGGGTCTGTATGTCTATATCTGTGTGTGACTGGGTCTGTATGCCTGTATGTGTGTGTGACTGGGTCTGTATGTCTGTATGTGTGTGTGAATGGGTCTGTATGTCTGTATGTGTGTGTGTGACTGGGTCTGTATGTCTGTATCTGTGTGACTGGGTCTGTATGTGTGTGTGACTGGGTCTGTATGTCTGTATCTGTGTGTGACTGGGTCTGTATGTCTGTATCTGTATGTGCCTGGGTCTGTATGTGTGTGTGACTGGGTCTGTATGTCTGTATGTGTGTGTGACTGGGTCTGTATGTGTGTGTGACTGGGTCTGTATGTGTGTGTGACTGGGTCTGTATCTGTATGTGACTGGGTCTGTATCTGTATGTGACTGGGTCTGTATGTCTGTATGTGTGTGTGACTGGGTCTGTATGTCTGTATGTGTGTGTGACTGGGTCTGTATGTCTGTATGTGTGTGTGACTGGGTCTGTATGTGTGTGTGACTGAGTCTGTATGTGTGTGTGACTGGGTCTGTATGTGTGTGTTACTGGGTCTGTATGTGTATGTGACTATGTCTGTATCTGTGTGTGACTGGGTCTGTATGTGTGTGTGACTGGGTCTGCATGTCTGTATGTGTGTGTGACTGGGTCTGTATGTCTGTATGTGTGTGTGACTGGGTCTGTATCTGTGTGTGACTGGGTCTGTATGTCTGTATGTGTGTGTGACTGTGTCTGTATCTGTATGTGACTGGGTCTGTATGTCTGTATGTGTGTGTGACTGGGTCTGTATCTGTGTGTGACTGGGTCTGTATGTCTGTATGTGTGTGTGACTGGGTCTGTATCTGTGTGTGACTGGGTCTGTATGTCTGTATCTGTGTGTGACTGGGTCTGTATGTCTGTATCTGTGTGTGACTGGGTCTGTATGTCTGTATGTGTGTGTGACTGGGTCTGTATGTGTGTGTGACTGGGTCTGAGTGTCTGTATCTGTGTGTGACTAGGTCTGTATGTCTGTATATGTATGTGACTGGGTCTGTATCTGTATGTGTGTGTGACTGGGTCTGTATGTGTGTGTGACTGGGTCTGTATGTCTGTATCTGTGTGTGACTGGGTCTGTATGTGTGTGTGACTGGGTCTGTATGTCTGTATCTGTGTGTGACTGGGTCTGTATCTGTGTGTGACTGGGTCTGTATCTGTATGTGACTGGGTCTGTATGTCTGTATCTGTGTGTGTGACTGGGTCTGTGTGTGACTGGGTCTGTATCTGTATGTGACTGGGTCTGTATGTCTGTATGTGTGTGTGACTGGGTCTGTATGTCTGTATCTGTGTGTGACTGGGTCTGTATCTGTGTGTGACTGGGTCTGTATCTGTATGTGACTGGGTCTGTATTTCTATCTGTGTGTGTGACTGGGTCTGTGTGTGACTGGGTCTGTATCTGTATGTGACTGGGTCTGTATGTCTGTATGTGTGTGAGACTGGGTCTGTATGTGTCTGTGACTGGGTCTGTATGTGTGTGTGACTGGGTCTGTATGTCTGTATCTGTATGTGACTGAGTCTGTATCTGTATGTGACTGGGTCTGTATGTCTGTATGTGTGTGTGACTGGGTCTGTATGTGTGTGTGACTGGGTTTGTATGTGTGTATGTGTGTGTGACTGGGTCTGTATGTGTGTGTGACTGGGTCTGTATGTGTGTGTGACTGGGTCTGTATCTGTGTGTGACTGGGTCTGTATCTGTATGTGACTGGGTCTGTATCTGTATGTGACTGGGTCTGTATGTCTGTATGTGTGTGTGACTGGATCTGTATGTCTGTATGTGTGTGTGACTGGGTCTGTATGTCTGTATGTGTGTGTGACTGGGTCTGTATGTCTGTATGTGTGTGTGACTGGGTCTGTATGTGTGTGTGACTGAGTCTGTATGTGTGTGTGACTGGGTCTGTATGTGTGTGTGACTGGGTCTGTATGTGTATGTGACTATGTCTGTATCTGTGTGTGACTGGGTCTGTATGTGTGTGTGACTGGGTCTGCATGTCTGTATGTGTGTGTGACTGGGTCTGTATGTCTGTATGTGTGTGTGACTGGGTCTGTATCTGTGTGTGACTGGGTCTGTATGTCTGTATGTGTTTGTGACTGGGTCTGTATCTGTATGTGACTGGGTCTGTATCTGTATGTGACTGGGTCTGTATGTCTGTATCTGTGTGTGACTGGGTCTGTATGTCTGTATGTGTGTGTGCCTGGGTCTGTATGTGTGTGTGACTGGGTCTGAGTGTCTGTATCTGTGTGTGACTAGGTCTGTATGTCTGTATATGTATGTGACTGGGTCTGTATGTGTGTGTGACTGGGTCTGTATGTCTGTGTGTGTGTGTGACTGGGTCTGTATGTCTGTATCTGTGTGTGACTGGGTCTGTATGTGTGTGTGACTGGGTCTGTATGTCTGTATCTGTGTGTGACTGGGTCTGTATCTGTGTGTGACTGGGTCTGTATCTGTGTGTGACTGGGTCTGTATGTCTGTATCTGTGTGTGTGACTGGGTCTGTGTGTGACTGGGTCTGTATCTGTATGTCACTGGGTCTGTATGTCTGTATGTGTGTGAGACTGAGTTTGTATGTGTTTGTGACTGGGTCTGTATGTCTGTATCTGTATGTGACTGAGTCTGTATCTGTATGTGACTGGGTCTGTATCTGTATGTGACTGGGACTGTATCTGTATGTGACTGGGTACGTACGTATGTCTGTATGTGTGTGTGACTGGATCTGTATGTCTGTATGTGTGTGTGACTGGGTCTGTATGTCTGTATGTGTGTGTGACTGGGTCTGTATCTGTGTGTGACTGGGTCTGTATCTGTGTGTGACTGGGTCTGTATGTGTGTGTGACTGGGTTTGTATGTGTGTGTGAATGGGTCTGTATGTGTGTGTGAATGGGTCTGTATGTCTGTATCTGTGTGACTGGGTCTGTATGTGTGTGTGACTGGGTCTGTATGTCTATATCTGTGTGTGACTGGGTCTGTATGCCTGTATGTGTGTGTGACTGGGTCTGTATGTCTGTATGTGTGTGTGAATGGGTCTGTATGTCTGTATGTGTGTGTGTGACTGGGTCTGTATGTCTGTATCTGTGTGACTGGGTCTGTATGTGTGTGTGACTGGGTCTGTATGTCTGTATCTGTGTGTGACTGGGTCTGTATGTCTGTATCTGTATGTGCCTGGGTCTGTATGTGTGTGTGACTGGGTCTGTATGTCTGTATGTGTGTGTGACTGGTTCTGTATGTGTGTGTGACTGGGTCTGTATGTGTGTGTGACTGGGTCTGTATCTGTATGTGACTGGGTCTGTATCTGTATGTGACTGGGTCTGTATGTCTGTATGTGTGTGTGACTGGGTCTGTATGTCTATATGTGTGTGTGACTGGGTCTGTATGTCTGTATGTGTGTGTGACTGGGTCTGTATGTGTGTGTGACTGAGTCTGTATGTGTGTGTGACTGGGTCTGTATGTGTGTGTTACTGGGTCTGTATGTGTATGTGACTATGTCTGTATCTGTGTGTGACTGGGTCTGTATGTGTGTGTGACTGGGTCTGCATGTCTGTATGTGTGTGTGACTGGGTCTGTATGTCTGTATGTGTGTGTGACTGGGTCTGTATCTGTGTGTGACTGGGTCTGTATGTCTGTATCTGTGTGTGACTGGGTCTGTATGTCTGTATGTGTGTGTGACTGTGTCTGTATCTGTATGTGACTGGGTCTGTATGTCTGTATGTGTGTGTGACTGGGTCTGTATCTGTGTGTGACTGGGTCTGTATGTCTGTATGTGTGTGTGACTGGGTCTGTATCTGTGTGTGACTGGGTCTGTATGTCTGTATCTGTGTGTGACTGGGTCTGTATGTCTGTATCTGTGTGTGACTGGGTCTGTATGTCTGTATGTGTGTGTGACTGGGTCTGTATGTGTGTGTGACTGGGTCTGAGTGTCTGTATCTGTGTGTGACTAGGTCTGTATGTCTGTATATGTATGTGACTGGGTCTGTATCTGTATGTGTGTGTGACTGGGTCTGTATGTGTGTGTGACTGGGTCTGTATGTCTGTATCTGTGTGTGACTGGGTCTGTATGTGTGTGTGACTGGGTCTGTATGTCTGTATCTGTGTGTGACTGGGTCTGTATCTGTGTGTGACTGGGTCTGTATCTGTATGTGACTGGGTCTGTATGTCTGTATCTGTGTGTGTGACTGGGTCTGTGTGTGACTGGGTCTGTATCTGTATGTGACTGGGTCTGTATGTCTGTATGTGTGTGTGACTGGGTCTGTATGTCTGTATCTGTGTGTGACTGGGTCTGTATCTGTGTGTGACTGGGTCTGTATCTGTATGTGACTGGGTCTGTATTTCTATCTGTGTGTGTGACTGGGTCTGTGTGTGACTGGGTCTGTATCTGTATGTGACTGGGTCTGTATGTCTGTATGTGTGTGAGACTGGGTCTGTATGTGTCTGTGACTGGGTCTGTATGTGTGTGTGACTGGGTCTGTATGTCTGTATCTGTATGTGACTGAGTCTGTATCTGTATGTGACTGGGTCTGTATGTCTGTATGTGTGTGTGACTGGGTCTGTATGTGTGTGTGACTGGGTTTGTATGTCTGTATGTGTGTGTGACTGGGTCTGTATGTGTGTGTGACTGGGTCTGTATGTGTGTGTGACTGGGTCTGTATCTGTGTGTGACTGGGTCTGTATCTGTATGTGACTGGGTCTGTATCTGTATGTGACTGGGTCTGTATGTCTGTATGTGTGTGTGACTGGATCTGTATGTCTGTATGTGTGTGTGACTGGGTCTGTATGTCTGTATGTGTGTGTGACTGGGTCTGTATGTCTGTATCTGTGTGTGACTGGGTCTGTATGTGTGTGTGACTGGGTCTGTATGTGTGTGTGACTGGGTCTGTATGTGTATGTGACTATGTCTGTATCTGTGTGTGACTGGGTCTGTATGTGTGTGTGACTGGGTCTGCATGTCTGTATGTGTGTGTGACTGGGTCTGTATGTCTGTATGTGTGTGTGACTGGGTCTGTATCTGTGTGTGACTGGGTCTGTATGTCTGTATGTGTTTGTGACTGGGTCTGTATCTGTATGTGACTGGGTCTGTATCTGTATGTGACTGGGTCTGTATGTCTGTATCTGTGTGTGACTGGGTCTGTATGTCTGTATGTGTGTGTGCCTGGGTCTGTATGTGTGTGTGACTGGGTCTGAGTGTCTGTATCTGTGTGTGACTAGGTCTGTATGTCTGTATATGTATGTGACTGGGTCTGTATGTGTGTGTGACTGGGTCTGTATGTCTGTGTGTGTGTGTGACTGGGTCTGTATGTCTGTATCTGTGTGTGACTGGGTCTGTATGTGTGTGTGACTGGGTCTGTATGTCTGTATCTGTGTGTGACTGGGTCTGTATCTGTGTGTGACTGGGTCTGTATCTGTGTGTGACTGGGTCTGTATGTCTGTATCTGTGTGTGTGACTGGGTCTGTGTGTGACTGGGTCTGTATCTGTATGTCACTGGGTCTGTATGTCTGTATGTGTGTGAGACTGAGTTTGTATGTGTTTGTGACTGGGTCTGTATGTCTGTATCTGTATGTGACTGAGTCTGTATCTGTATGTGACTGGGTCTGTATCTGTATGTGACTGGGACTGTATCTGTATGTGACTGGGTACGTACGTATGTCTGTATGTGTGTGTGACTGGGTCTGTATGTCTGTATGTGTGTGTGACTGGGTCTGTATGTCTGTATGTGTGTGTGACTGGGTCTGTATCTGTGTGTGACTGGGTCTGTATCTGTGTGTGACTGGGTCTGTATCTGTGTGTGACTGGGTCTGTATGTGTGTGTGACTGGGTCTGTATGTGTGTGTGAATGGGTCTGTATGTGTGTGTGAATGGGTCTGTATGTCTGTATCTGTGTGACTGGGTCTGTATGTGTGTGTGACTGGGTCTGTATGTCTATATCTGTGTGTGACTGGGTCTGTATGCCTGTATGTGTGTGTGACTGGGTCTGTATGTCTGTATGTGTGTGTGAATGGGTCTGTATGTCTGTATGTGTGTGTGTGACTGGGTCTGTATGTCTGTATCTGTGTGACTGGGTCTGTATGTGTGTGTGACTGGGTCTGTATGTCTGTATCTGTGTGTGACTGTGTCTGTATCTGTATGTGACTGGGTCTGTATGTCTGTATGTGTGTGTGACTGGGTCTGTATCTGTGTGTGACTGGGTCTGTATGTCTGTATGTGTGTGTGACTGGGTCTGTATCTGTGTGTGACTGGGTCTGTATGTCTGTATCTGTGTGTGACTGGGTCTGTATGTCTGTATGTGTGTGTGTGACTGGGTCTGTATGTCTGTATCTGTGTGACTGGGTCTGTATGTGTGTGTGACTGGGTCTGTATGTCTGTATCTGTGTGTGACTGTGTCTGTATCTGTATGTGACTGGGTCTGTATGTCTGTATGTGTGTGTGACTGGGTCTGTATCTGTGTGTGACTGGGTCTGTATGTCTGTATGTGTGTGTGACTGGGTCTGTATCTGTGTGTGACTGGGTCTGTATGTCTGTATCTGTGTGTGACTGGGTCTGTATGTGTGTGTGACTGGGTCTGTATGTGTGTGTTACTGGGTCTGTATGTGTATGTGACTATGTCTGTATCTGTGTGTGACTGGGTCTGTATGTGTGTGTGACTGGGTCTGCATGTCTGTATGTGTGTGTGACTGGGTCTGTATGTCTGTATGTGTGTGTGACTGGGTCTGTATCTGTGTGTGACTGGGTCTGTATGTCTGTATCTGTGTGTGACTGGGTCTGTATGTCTGTATGTGTTTGTGACTGTGTCTGTATCTGTATGTGACTGGGTCTGTATGTCTGTATGTGTGTGTGACTGGGTCTGTATCTGTGTGTGACTGGGTCTGTATGTCTGTATGTGTGTGTGACTGGGTCTGTATCTGTGTGTGACTGGGTCTGTATGTCTGTATCTGTGTGTGACTGGGTCTGTATGTCTGTATCTGTGTGTGACTGGGTCTGTATGTCTGTATGTGTGTGTGACTGGGTCTGTATGTGTGTGTGACTGGGTCTGAGTGTCTGTATCTGTGTGTGACTAGGTCTGTATGTCTGTATATGTATGTGACTGGGTCTGTATCTGTATGTGTGTGTGACTGGGTCTGTATGTGTGTGTGACTGGGTCTGTATGTCTGTATCTGTGTGTGACTGGGTCTGTATGTGTGTGTGACTGGGTCTGTATGTCTGTATATGTATGTGACTGGGTCTGTATCTGTATGTGTGTGTGACTGGGTCTGTATGTGTGTGTGACTGGGTCTGTATGTCTGTATCTGTGTGTGTGACTGGGTCTGTGTGTGACTGGGTCTGTATCTGTATGTGACTGGGTCTGTATGTCTGTATGTGTGTGAGACTGGGTCTGTATGTGTTTGTGACTGGGTCTGTATGTGTGTGTGACTGGGTCTGTATGTCTGTATCTGTATGTGACTGAGTCTGTATCTGTATGTGACTGGGTCTGTATCTGTATGTGACTGGGTCTGTATGTGTGTGTGACTAGGTCTGTATGTCTGTATCTGTATGTGACTGGGTCTGTATGTGTGTGTGACTGGGTCTGTATGTGTGTGTGACTGGGTCTGTATGTGTGTGTGACTGGGTCTGTATGTCTGTATCTGTGTGTGACTGGGTCTGTATCTGTGTGTGACTGGATCTGTATCTGTATGTGACTGGGTCTGTATCTGTATGTGACTGGGTCTGTATCTGTATGTGACTTGGTCTGTATGTCTGTATCTGTGTGTGTGTGACTGGGTCTGTATCTGTGTGTGACTAGGTCTGTATATCTGTATCTGTGTGTGACTGGATCTGTATGTCTGTATGTGTGTGTGACTGGGTCTGTATGTGTGTGTGACTGGGTCTGTATGTGTGTGTGACTGGGTCTGTATGTGTCTGTGACTGGGTCTGTATCTGTGTGACTGGGTCTGTATGTGTGTGTAACTGGGTCTGTATGTCTGTATCTGTGTGACTGGGTCTGTATGTGTGACAGTGTGTGACTGGATCTGTATGTGTGTGTGACTGGATCTGTATGTCTGTATGTGTGTGTGACTGGGTCTGTATGTCTGTATCTGTGTGTGACTGGGTCTGTATGTGTGTGTGACTGGGTCTGTATGTCTGTATCTGTGTGTGACTGGGTCTGTATCTGTGTGTGACTGGGTCTGTATCTGTATGTGACTGGGTCTGTATTTCTATCTGTGTGTGTGACTGGGTCTGTGTGTGACTGGGTCTGTATCTGTATGTGACTGGGTCTGTATGTCTGTATGTGTGTGAGACTGGGTCTGTATGTGTCTGTGACTGGGTCTGTATGTGTGTGTGACTGGGTCTGTATGTCTGTATCTGTATGTGACTGGGTCTGTATGTCTGTATGTGTGTGTGACTGGGTCTGTATGTGTGTGTGACTGGGTTTGTATGTCTGTATGTGTGTGTGACTGGGTCTGTATGTCTGTATGTGTGTGTGACTGGGTCTGTATGTCTGTATCTGTGTGTGACTGGGTCTGTATGTCTGTATGTGTGTGTGCCTGGGTCTGTATGTGTGTGTGACTGGGTCTGAGTGTCTGTATCTGTGTGTGACTAGGTCTGTATGTCTGTATATGTATGTGACTGGGTCTGTATGTGTGTGTGACTGGGTCTGTATGTCTGTGTGTGTGTGTGACTGGGTCTGTATGTCTGTATCTGTGTGTGACTGGGTCTGTATGTGTGTGTGACTGGGTCTGTATGTCTGTATCTGTGTGTGACTGGGTCTGTATCTGTGTGTGACTGGGTCTGTATCTGTGTGTGACTGGGTCTGTATGTCTGTATCTGTGTGTGTGACTGGGTCTGTGTGTGACTGGGTCTGTATCTGTATGTCACTGGGTCTGTATGTCTGTATGTGTGTGAGACTGAGTTTGTATGTGTTTGTGACTGGGTCTGTATGTCTGTATCTGTATGTGACTGAGTCTGTATCTGTATGTGACTGGGTCTGTATCTGTATGTGACTGGGACTGTATCTGTATGTGACTGGGTACGTACGTATGTCTGTATGTGTGTGTGACTGGGTCTGTATGTCTGTATGTGTGTGTGACTGGGTCTGTATGTCTGTATGTGTGTGTGACTGGGTCTGTATCTGTGTGTGACTGGGTCTGTATCTGTGTGTGACTGGGTCTGTATCTGTGTGTGACTGGGTCTGTATGTGTGTGTGACTGGGTCTGTATGTGTGTGTGAATGGGTCTGTATGTGTGTGTGAATGGGTCTGTATGTCTGTATCTGTGTGACTGGGTCTGTATGTGTGTGTGACTGGGTCTGTATGTCTATATCTGTGTGTGACTGGGTCTGTATGCCTGTATGTGTGTGTGACTGGGTCTGTATGTCTGTATGTGTGTGTGAATGGGTCTGTATGTCTGTATGTGTGTGTGTGACTGGGTCTGTATGTCTGTATCTGTGTGACTGGGTCTGTATGTGTGTGTGACTGGGTCTGTATGTCTGTATCTGTGTGTGACTGTGTCTGTATCTGTATGTGACTGGGTCTGTATGTCTGTATGTGTGTGTGACTGGGGTCTGTATCTGTGTGTGACTGGGTCTGTATGTCTGTATGTGTGTGTGACTGGGTCTGTATCTGTTGTGTGACTGGGTCTGTATGTCTGTATCTGTGTGTGACTGGGTCTGTATGTCTGTATGTGTGTGTGTGACTGGGTCTGTATGTCTGTATCTGTGTGACTGGGTCTGTATGTGTGTGTGACTGGGTCTGTATGTCTGTATCTGTGTGTGACTGTGTCTGTATCTGTATGTGACTGGGTCTGTATGTCTGTATGTGTGTGTGACTGGGTCTGTATCTGTGTGTGACTGGGTCTGTATGTCTGTATGTGTGTGTGACTGGGTCTGTATCTGTGTGTGACTGGGTCTGTATGTCTGTATCTGTGTGTGACTGGGTCTGTATGTGTGTGTGACTGGGTCTGTATGTGTGTGTTACTGGGTCTGTATGTGTATGTGACTATGTCTGTATCTGTGTGTGACTGGGTCTGTATGTGTGTGTGACTGGGTCTGCATGTCTGTATGTGTGTGTGACTGGGTCTGTATGTCTGTATGTGTGTGTGACTGGGTCTGTATCTGTGTGTGACTGGGTCTGTATGTCTGTATCTGTGTGTGACTGGGTCTGTATGTCTGTATGTGTGTGTGACTGTGTCTGTATCTGTATGTGACTGGGGTCTGTATGTCTGTATGTGTGTGTGACTGGGTCTGTATCTGTGTGTGACTGGGTCTGTATGTCTGTATGTGTGTGTGACTGGGTCTGTATCTGTGTGTGACTGGGTCTGTATGTCTGTATCTGTGTGTGACTGGGTCTGTATTGTCTGTATCTGTGTGTGACTGGGTCCTGTATGTCTGTATGTGGTGTGTGACTGGGTCTGTATGTGTGTGTGACTGGGTCTGAGTGTCTGTATCTGTGTGTGACTAGGTCTGTATGTCTGTATATGTATGTGACTGGGTCTGTATCTGTATGTGTGTTGTGACTGGGTCTGTATGTGTGTGTGACTGGGTCTGTATGTCTGTATCTGTGTGTGACTGGGTCGTGTGTGACTGGGTCTGTATGTCTGTATATGTATGTGACTGGGTCTGTATCTGTATGTGTGTGTGACTGGGTCTGTATGTGTGTGTGACTGGGTCTGTATGTCTGTATCTGTGTGTGTGACTGGGTCTGTGTGTGACTGGGTCTGTATCTGTATGTGACTGGGTCTGTATGTCTGTATGTGTGTGAGACTGGGTCTGTATGTGTTTGTGACTGGGTCTGTATGTGTGTGTGACTGGGTCTGTATGTCTGTATCTGTATGTGACTGAGTCTGTATCTGTATGTGACTGGGTCTGTATCTGTATGTGACTGGGTCTGTATGTGTGTGTGACTAGGTCTGTATGTCTGTATCTGTATGTGACTGGGTCTGTATGTGTGTGTGACTGGGTCTGTATGTGTGTGTGACTGGGTCTGTATGTGTGTGTGACTGGGTCTGTATGTCTGTATCTGTGTGTGACTGGGTCTGTATCTGTGTGTGACTGGATCTGTATCTGTATGTGACTGGGTCTGTATCTGTATGTGACTGGGTCTGTATCTGTATGTGACTTGGTCTGTATGTCTGTATCTGTGTGTGTGTGACTGGGTCTGTATCTGTGTGTGACTAGGTCTGTATATCTGTATCTGTGTGTGACTGGATCTGTATGTCTGTATGTGTGTGTGACTGGGTCTGTATGTGTGTGTGACTGGGTCTGTATGTGTGTGTGACTGGGTCTGTATGTGTCTGTGACTGGGTCTGTATCTGTGTGACTGGGTCTGTATGTGTGTGTAACTGGGTCTGTATGTCTGTATCTGTGTGACTGGGTCTGTATGTGTGACAGTGTGTGACTGGATCTGTATGTGTGTGTGACTGGATCTGTATGTCTGTATGTGTGTGTGACTGGGTCTGTATGTCTGTATCTGTGTGTGACTGGGTCTGTATGTGTGTGTGACTGGGTCTGTATGTCTGTATCTGTGTGTGACTGGGTCTGTATCTGTGTGTGACTGGGTCTGTATCTGTATGTGACTGGGTCTGTATTTCTATCTGTGTGTGTGACTGGGTCTGTGTGTGACTGGGTCTGTATCTGTATGTGACTGGGTCTGTATGTCTGTATGTGTGTGAGACTGGGTCTGTATGTGTCTGTGACTGGGTCTGTATGTGTGTGTGACTGGGTCTGTATGTCTGTATCTGTATGTGACTGGGTCTGTATGTCTGTATGTGTGTGTGACTGGGTCTGTATGTGTGTGTGACTGGGTTTGTATGTCTGTATGTGTGTGTGACTGGGTCTGTATGTGTGTATGTGTGTGGGTGTTACTGAGTGTTAGCTGGTGTATGGCTGTGTGCTGTGTGTACCTGTGTATGTGCGTAGGTGTTACTGAGTGTTAGCTGGGGTATAGCTGTGTGTACCTGTGTATGTGTGTAGGTGTTACTGAGTGTTAGCTGGTGTATACTGGGTCTGTATGTGTGTGTGACTGGGTCTGCATGTCTGTATGTGTGTGTGACTGGGTCTGTATGTCTGTATGTGTGTGTGACTGGGTCTGTATCTGTGTGTGACTGGGTCTGTATGTCTGTATGTGTTTGTGACTGGGTCTGTATCTGTATGTGACTGGGTCTGTATCTGTATGTGACTGGGTCTGTATGTCTGTATCTGTGTGTGACTGGGTCTGTATGTCTGTATGTGTGTGTGCCTGGGTCTGTATGTGTGTGTGACTGGGTCTGAGTGTCTGTATCTGTGTGTGACTAGGTCTGTATGTCTGTATATGTATGTGACTGGGTCTGTATGTGTGTGTGACTGGGTCTGTATGTCTGTGTGTGTGTGTGACTGGGTCTGTATGTCTGTATCTGTGTGTGACTGGGTCTGTATGTGTGTGTGACTGGGTCTGTATGTCTGTATCTGTGTGTGACTGGGTCTGTATCTGTGTGTGACTGGGTCTGTATCTGTGTGTGACTGGGTCTGTATGTCTGTATCTGTGTGTGTGACTGGGTCTGTGTGTGACTGGGTCTGTATCTGTATGTCACTGGGTCTGTATGTCTGTATGTGTGTGAGACTGAGTTTGTATGTGTTTGTGACTGGGTCTGTATGTCTGTATCTGTATGTGACTGAGTCTGTATCTGTATGTGACTGGGTCTGTATCTGTATGTGACTGGGACTGTATCTGTATGTGACTGGGTACGTACGTATGTCTGTATGTGTGTGTGACTGGGTCTGTATGTCTGTATGTGTGTGTGACTGGGTCTGTATGTCTGTATGTGTGTGTGACTGGGTCTGTATCTGTGTGTGACTGGGTCTGTATCTGTGTGTGACTGGGTCTGTATGTGTGTGTGACTGGGTCTGTATGTGTGTGTGAATGGGTCTGTATGTGTGTGTGAATGGGTCTGTATGTCTGTATCTGTGTGACTGGGTCTGTATGTGTGTGTGACTGGGTCTGTATGCCTGTATGTGTGTGTGACTGGGTCTGTATGTCAGTATGTGTGTGTGAATGGGTCTGTATGTCTGTATGTGTGTGTGTGACTGGGTCTGTATGTCTGTATCTGTGTGACTGGGTCTGTACGTGTGTGTGACTGGGTCTGTATGTCTGTATCTGTGTGTGACTGGGTCTGTATGTCTGTATCTGTATGTGCCTGGGTCTGTATGTGTGTGTGACTGGGTCTGTATGTCTGTATGTGTGTGTGACTGGGTCTGTATGTGTGTGTGACTGGGTCTGTATGTGTGTGTGACTGGGTCTGTATCTGTATGTGACTGGGTCTGTATCTGTATGTGACTGGGTCTGTATGTCTGTATGTGTGTGTGACTGGGTCTGTATGTCTGTATGTGTGTGTGACTGGGTCTGTATGTCTGTATGTGTGTGTGACTGGGTCTGTATGTGTGTGTGACTGAGTCTGTATGTGTGTGTGACTGGGTCTGTATGTGTGTGTTACTGGGTCTGTATGTGTATGTGACTATGTCTGTATCTGTGTGTGACTGGGTCTGTATGTGTGTGTGACTGGGTCTGCATGTCTGTATGTGTGTGTGACTGGGTCTGTATGTCTGTATGTGTGTGTGACTGGGTCTGTATCTGTGTGTGACTGGGTCTGTATGTCTGTATCTGTGTGTGACTGGGTCTGTATGTCTGTATGTGTGTGTGACTGTGTCTGTATCTGTATGTGACTGGGTCTGTATGTCTGTATGTGTGTGTGACTGGGTCTGTATCTGTGTGTGACTGGGTCTGTATGTGTGTGTGACTGGGTCTGTATCTGTGTGTGACTGGGTCTGTATGTCTGTATCTGTGTGTGACTGGGTCTGTATGTCTGTATCTGTGTGTGACTGGGTCTGTATGTCTGTATGTGTGTGTGACTGGGTCTGTATGTGTGTGTGACTGGGTCTGAGTGTCTGTATCTGTGTGTGACTAGGTCTGTATGTCTGTATATGTATGTGACTGGGTCTGTATCTGTATGTGTGTGTGACTGGGTCTGTATGTGTGTGTGACTGGGTCTGTATGTCTGTATCTGTGTGTGACTGGGTCTGTATGTGTGTGTGACTGGGTCTGTATGTCTGTATCTGTGTGTGACTGGGTCTGTATCTGTGTGTGACTGGGTCTGTATCTGTATGTGACTGGGTCTGTATGTCTGTATCTGTGTGTGTGACTGGGTCTGTGTGTGACTGGGTCTGTATCTGTATGTGACTGGGTCTGTATGTCTGTATGTGTGTGTGACTGGGTCTGTATGTCTGTATCTGTGTGTGACTGGGTCTGTATCTGTGTGTGACTGGGTCTGTATCTGTATGTGACTGGGTCTGTATTTCTATCTGTGTGTGTGACTGGGTCTGTGTGTGACTGGGTCTGTATCTGTATGTGACTGGGTCTGTATGTCTGTATGTGTGTGAGACTGGGTCTGTATGTGTCTGTGACTGGGTCTGTATGTGTGTGTGACTGGGTCTGTATGTCTGTATCTGTATGTGACTGAGTCTGTATCTGTATGTGACTGGGTCTGTATGTCTGTATGTGTGTGTGACTGGGTCTGTATGTGTGTGTGACTGGGTTTGTATGTCTGTATGTGTGTGTGACTGGGTCTGTATGTGTGTGTGACTGGGTCTGTATGTGTGTGTGACTGGGTCTGTATCTGTGTGTGACTGGGTCTGTATCTGTATGTGACTGGGTCTGTATCTGTATGTGACTGGGTCTGTATGTCTGTATGTGTGTGTGACTGGATCTGTATGTCTGTATGTGTGTGTGACTGGGTCTGTATGTCTGTATGTGTGTGTGACTGGGTCTGTATGTCTGTATCTGTGTGTGACTGGGTCTGTATGTGTGTGTGACTGGGTCTGTATGTGTGTGTGACTGGGTCTGTATGTGTATGTGACTATGTCTGTATCTGTGTGTGACTGGGTCTGTATGTGTGTGTGACTGGGTCTGCATGTCTGTATGTGTGTGTGACTGGGTCTGTATGTCTGTATGTGTGTGTGACTGGGTCTGTATCTGTGTGTGACTGGGTCTGTATGTCTGTATGTGTTTGTGACTGGGTCTGTATCTGTATGTGACTGGGTCTGTATCTGTATGTGACTGGGTCTGTATGTCTGTATCTGTGTGTGACTGGGTCTGTATGTCTGTATGTGTGTGTGCCTGGGTCTGTATGTGTGTGTGACTGGGTCTGAGTGTCTGTATCTGTGTGTGACTAGGTCTGTATGTCTGTATATGTATGTGACTGGGTCTGTATGTGTGTGTGACTGGGTCTGTATGTCTGTGTGTGTGTGTGACTGGGTCTGTATGTCTGTATCTGTGTGTGACTGGGTCTGTATGTGTGTGTGACTGGGTCTGTATGTCTGTATCTGTGTGTGACTGGGTCTGTATCTGTGTGTGACTGGGTCTGTATGTCTGTATCTGTGTGTGTGACTGGGTCTGTGTGTGACTGGGTCTGTATCTGTATGTCACTGGGTCTGTATGTCTGTATGTGTGTGAGACTGAGTTTGTATGTGTTTGTGACTGTGTCTGTATGTCTGTATCTGTATGTGACTGAGTCTGTATCTGTATGTGACTGGGTCTGTATCTGTATGTGACTGGGACTGTATCTGTATGTGACTGGGTACGTACGTATGTCTGTATGTGTGTGTGACTGGGTCTGTATGTCTGTATGTGTGTGTGACTGGGTCTGTATGTCTGTATGTGTGTGTGACTGGGTCTGTATCTGTGTGTGACTGGGTCTGTATCTGTGTGTGACTGGGTCTGTATGTGTGTGTGACTGGGTCTGTATGTGTGTGTGAATGGGTCTGTATGTGTGTGTGAATGGGTCTGTATGTCTGTATCTGTGTGACTGGGTCTGTATGTGTGTGTGACTGGGTCTGTATGTCTATATCTGTGTGTGACTGGGTCTGTATGCCTGTATGTGTGTGTGACTGGGTCTGTATGTCTGTATGTGTGTGTGAATGGGTCTGTATGTCTGTATGTGTGTGTGTGACTGGGTCTGTATGTCTGTATCTGTGTGACTGGGTCTGTATGTGTGTGTGACTGGGTCTGTATGTCTGTATCTGTGTGTGACTGGGTCTGTATGTCTGTATCTGTATGTGCCTGGGTCTGTATGTGTGTGTGACTGGGTCTGTATGTCTGTATGTGTGTGTGACTGGGTCTGTATGTGTGTGTGACTGGGTCTGTATGTGTGTGTGACTGGGTCTGTATCTGTATGTGACTGGGTCTGTATCTGTATGTGACTGGGTCTGTATGTCTGTATGTGTGTGTGACTGGGTCTGTATGTCTGTATGTGTGTGTGACTGGGTCTGTATGTCTGTATGTGTGTGTGACTGGGTCTGTATGTGTGTGTGACTGAGTCTGTATGTGTGTGTGACTGGGTCTGTATGTGTGTGTTACTGGGTCTGTATGTGTATGTGACTATGTCTGTATCTGTGTGTGACTGGGTCTGTATGTGTGTGTGACTGGGTCTGTATGTCTGTATCTGTGTGTGACTGGGTCTGTATGTCTGTATGTGTGTGTGACTGTGTCTGTATCTGTATGTGACTGGGTCTGTATGTCTGTATGTGTGTGTGACTGGGTCTGTATCTGTGTGTGACTGGGTCTGTATGTCTGTATGTGTGTGTGACTGGGTCTGTATCTGTGTGTGACTGGGTCTGTATGTCTGTATCTGTGTGTGACTGGGTCTGTATGTCTGTATCTGTGTGTGACTGGGTCTGTATGTCTGTATGTGTGTGTGACTGGGTCTGTATGTGTGTGTGACTGGGTCTGAGTGTCTGTATCTGTGTGTGACTAGGTCTGTATGTCTGTATATGTATGTGACTGGGTCTGTATCTGTATGTGTGTGTGACTGGGTCTGTATGTGTGTGTGACTGGGTCTGTATGTCTGTATCTGTGTGTGACTGGGTCTGTATGTGTGTGTGACTGGGTCTGTATGTCTGTATCTGTGTGTGACTGGGTCTGTATCTGTGTGTGACTGGGTCTGTATCTGTATGTGACTGGGTCTGTATGTCTGTATCTGTGTGTGTGACTGGGTCTGTGTGTGACTGGGTCTGTATCTGTATGTGACTGGGTCTGTATGTCTGTATGTGTGTGAGACTGGGTCTGTATGTGTTTGTGACTGGGTCTGTATGTGTGTGTGACTGGGTCTGTATGTCTGTTTCTGTATGTGACTGAGTCTGTATCTGTATGTGACTGGGTCTGTATCTGTATGTGACTGGGTCTGTATGTCTGTATGTGACTGGGTCTGTATGTCTGTATGTGTGTGTGACTGGGTCTGTATGTCTGTATGTGTGTGTGACTGGGTCTGTATGTCTGTATGTGTGTGTAACTGGGTCTGTATGTCTGTATGTGTGTGTGACTGGGTCTGTATCTGTGTGTGACTGGGTCTGTATGTGTGTGTGACTGGGTCTGTATGTCTGTATGTGTGTGTAACTGGGTCTGTATGTCTGTATGTGTGTGTGACTGGGTCTGTATGTGTATGTGACTGGGTCTGTATGTCTGTATCTGTGTGTGACTGGGTCTGCATGTCTGTATGTGTGTGTGACTGGGTCTGTATGTCTGTATCTGTGTGTGACTGGGTCTGTATGTCTGTATGTGTGTGTGACTGTGTCTGTATCTGTATGTGACTGGGTCTGTATGTCTGTATGTGTGTGTGACTGGGTCTGTATCTGTGTGTGACTGGGTCTGTATGTCTGTATGTGTTTGTGACTGGGTCTGTATCTGTATGTGACTGGGTCTGTATCTGTATGTGACTGGGTCTGTATGTCTGTATCTCTGTGTGACTGGGTCTGTATGTCTGTATGTGTGTGTGACTGGGTCTGTATGTGTGTGTGACTGGGTCTGAGTGTCTGTATCTGTGTGTGACTGGGTCTGTATGTGTGTGTGACTGGGTCTGTATGTGTGTGTGACTGGGTCTGTATGTCTGTATCTGTATGTGACTGGGTCTGTATGTGTGTGTGACTAGGTCTGTATGTCTGTATCTGTATGTGACTGGGTCTGTATGTGTGTGTGACTGGGTCTGTATGTCTGTATGTGTGTGTGACTGGGTCTGTATGTGTGTGTGACTGGGTCTGTATGTCTGTATCTGTATGTGACTGGGTCTGTATCTGTTTGTGACTGGGTCTGTATCTGTATGTGACTGGGTCTGTATCTGTATGTGACTTGGTCTGTATGTCTGTATCTGTGTGTGTGTGACTGGGTCTGTATCTGTGTGTGACTGGGTCTGTATATCTGTATCTGTGTGTGACTGGATCTGTATGTCTGTATGTGTGTGTGACTGGGTCTGTATGTGTGTGTGACTGGGTCTGTATGTGTGTGTGACTGGGTCTGTATGTGTCTGTGACTGGGTCTGTCTCTATGTGACTGGGTCTGTATGTGTGTGTGACTGGGTCTGTATGTCTGTATCTGTGTGACTGGGTCTGTATGTGTGACAGTGTGTGACTGGATCTGTATGTGTGTGTGACTGGATCTGTATGTCTGTATGTGTGTGTGACTGGGTCTGTATGTCTGTATCTGTGTGTGACTGGGTCTGTATGTGTGTGTGACTGGGTCTGTATGTCTGTATCTGTGTGTGACTGGGTCTGTATCTGTGTGTGACTGGGTCTGTATCTGTATGTGACTGGGTCTGTATTTCTATCTGTGTGTGTGACTGGGTCTGTGTGTGACTGGGTCTGTATCTGTATGTGACTGGGTCTGTATGTCTGTATGTGTGTGAGACTGGGTCTGTACGTGTTTGTGACTGGGTCTGTATGTGTGTGTGACTGGGTCTGTATGTCTGTATCTGTATGTGACTGAGTCTGTATCTGTATGTGACTGGGTCTGTATCTGTATGTGACTGGGTCTGTATCTGTATGTGACTGGGTCTGTATGTCTGTATGTGTGTGTGACTGGGTCTGTATGTCTGTATGTGTGTGTGACTGGATCTGTATGTCTGTATGTGTGTGTGACTGGGTCTGTATCTGTGTGTGACTGAGTCTGTATGTGTGTGTGACTGGGTCTGTATGTGTGTGTGACTGGGTCTGTATGTGTATGTGACTGGGTCTGTATGTCTGTATCTGTGTGTGAGTGGGTCTGTATGTGTGTGTGACTGGGTCTGTATGTCTGTATGTGTGTGTGACTGGGTCTGTATCTGTGTGTGACTGGGTCTGTATGTCTGTATCTGTGTGTGACTGGGTCTGTATGTCTGTATGTGTGTGTGACTGTGTCTGTATCTGTATGTGACTGGGTCTGTATGTGTGTGTGACTGGGTCTGTATGTCTGTATCTCTGTGTGACTGGGTCTGTATGTCTGTATGTGTGTGTGACTGGGTCTGTATGTCTGTATCTGTATGTGACTGGGTCTGTATGTGTGACAGTGTGTGACTGGATCTGTATGTGTGTGTGACTGGGTCTGTATGTCTGTATGTGTGTGTGACTGGGTCTGTATGTGTGTGTGACTGGGTCTGTATGTCTGTATGTGTGTGTGACTGGGTCTGTATGTCTGTATCTGTATGTGACTGGGTCTGTATGTGTGACAGTGTGTGACTGGATCTGTATGTGTGTGTGACTGGGTCTGTATGTCTGTATGTGTGTGTGACTGGGTCTGTATGTCTGTATGTGTGTGTGACTGGGTCTGTATGTCTGTATGTGTGTGTGACTGGGTCTGTATATCTGTATCTGTTTGTGACTGGGTCTGTATGTCTGTATGTGTGTGTGACTGTGTCTGTATCTGTATGTGACTGGGTCTGTATGTCTGTATGTGTGTGTGACTGGGTCTGTATCTGTGTGTGACTGGGTCTGTATGTCTGTATGTGTGTGTGACTGGGTCTGTATCTGTGTGTGACTGGGTCTGTATGTCTGTATCTGTGTGTGACTGGGTCTGTATGTCTGTATGTGTGTGTGACTGGGTCTGTATGTGTGTGTGACTGGGTCTGAGTGTCTGTATCTGTGTGTGACTAGGTCTGTATGTCTGTATATGTATGTGACTGGGTCTGTATGTGTGTGTGACTGGGTCTGTATGTCTGTATGTGTGTGTGACTGGGTCTGTATGTCTGTATCTGTGTGTGACTGGGTCTGTATGTGTGTGTGACTGGGTCTGTATGTCTGTATCTGTGTGTGACTGGGTCTGTATCTGTGTGTGACTGGGTCTGTATCTGTATGTGACTGGGTCTGTATGTCTGTATCTGTGTGTGTGACTGGGTCTGTGTGTGACTGGGTCTGTATCTGTATGTGACTGGGTCTGTATGTCTGTATGTGTGTGAGACTGGGTCTGTATGTGTTTGTGACTGGGTCTGTATGTGTGTGTGACTGGGTCTGTATGTCTGTATCTGTATGTGACTGAGTCTGTATCTGTATGTGACTGGGTCTGTATCTGTATGTGACTGGGTCTGTATCTGTATGTGACTGGGTCTGTATGTCTGTATGTGTGTGTGACTGGGTCTGTATGTCTGTATGTGTGTGTGACTGGGTCTGTATGTCTGTATGTGTGTGTAACTGGGTCTGTATGTCTGTATGTGTGTGTGACTGGGTCTGTATCTGTGTGTGACTGGGTCTGTATGTGTGTGTGACTGGGTCTGTATGTCTGTATGTGTGTGTAACTGGGTCTGTATGTCTGTATGTGTGTGTGACTGGGTCTGTATGTGTGTGTGACTGGGTCTGTTTGTGTATGTGACTGGGTCTGTATGTCTGTATCTGTGTGTGACTGGGTCTGCATGTCTGTATGTGTGTGTGACTGGGTCTGTATGTCTGTATGTGTGTGTGACTGGGTCTGTATCTGTGTGTGACTGGGTCTGTATGTCTGTATCTGTGTGTGACTGGGTCTGTATGTCTGTATGTGTGTGTGACTGTGTCTGTATCTGTATGTGACTGGGTCTGTATGTCTGTATGTGTGTGTGACTGGGTCTGTATGTCTGTATCTGTGTGTGACTGGGTCTGTATGTGTGTGTGACTGGGTCTGTATGTGTGTGTGACTGGGTCTGTATGTGTATGTGACTATGTCTGTATCTGTGTGTGACTGGGTCTGTATGTGTGTGTGACTGGGTCTGCATGTCTGTATGTGTGTGTGACTGGGTCTGTATGTCTGTATGTGTGTGTGACTGGGTCTGTATCTGTGTGTGACTGGGTCTGTATGTCTGTATGTGTTTGTGACTGGGTCTGTATCTGTATGTGACTGGGTCTGTATCTGTATGTGACTGGGTCTGTATGTCTGTATCTGTGTGTGACTGGGTCTGTATGTCTGTATGTGTGTGTGCCTGGGTCTGTATGTGTGTGTGACTGGGTCTGAGTGTCTGTATCTGTGTGTGACTAGGTCTGTATGTCTGTATATGTATGTGACTGGGTCTGTATGTGTGTGTGACTGGGTCTGTATGTCTGTGTGTGTGTGTGACTGGGTCTGTATGTCTGTATCTGTGTGTGACTGGGTCTGTATGTGTGTGTGACTGGGTCTGTATGTCTGTATCTGTGTGTGACTGGGTCTGTATCTGTGTGTGACTGGGTCTGTATGTCTGTATCTGTGTGTGTGACTGGGTCTGTGTGTGACTGGGTCTGTATCTGTATGTCACTGGGTCTGTATGTCTGTATGTGTGTGAGACTGAGTTTGTATGTGTTTGTGACTGTGTCTGTATGTCTGTATCTGTATGTGACTGAGTCTGTATCTGTATGTGACTGGGTCTGTATCTGTATGTGACTGGGACTGTATCTGTATGTGACTGGGTACGTACGTATGTCTGTATGTGTGTGTGACTGGGTCTGTATGTCTGTATGTGTGTGTGACTGGGTCTGTATGTCTGTATGTGTGTGTGACTGGGTCTGTATCTGTGTGTGACTGGGTCTGTATCTGTGTGTGACTGGGTCTGTATGTGTGTGTGACTGGGTCTGTATGTGTGTGTGAATGGGTCTGTATGTGTGTGTGAATGGGTCTGTATGTCTGTATCTGTGTGACTGGGTCTGTATGTGTGTGTGACTGGGTCTGTATGTCTATATCTGTGTGTGACTGGGTCTGTATGCCTGTATGTGTGTGTGACTGGGTCTGTATGTCTGTATGTGTGTGTGAATGGGTCTGTATGTCTGTATGTGTGTGTGTGACTGGGTCTGTATGTCTGTATCTGTGTGACTGGGTCTGTATGTGTGTGTGACTGGGTCTGTATGTCTGTATCTGTGTGTGACTGGGTCTGTATGTCTGTATCTGTATGTGCCTGGGTCTGTATGTGTGTGTGACTGGGTCTGTATGTCTGTATGTGTGTGTGACTGGGTCTGTATGTGTGTGTGACTGGGTCTGTATGTGTGTGTGACTGGGTCTGTATCTGTATGTGACTGGGTCTGTATCTGTATGTGACTGGGTCTGTATGTCTGTATGTGTGTGTGACTGGGTCTGTATGTCTGTATGTGTGTGTGACTGGGTCTGTATGTCTGTATGTGTGTGTGACTGGGTCTGTATGTGTGTGTGACTGAGTCTGTATGTGTGTGTGACTGGGTCTGTATGTGTGTGTTACTGGGTCTGTATGTGTATGTGACTATGTCTGTATCTGTGTGTGACTGGGTCTGTATGTGTGTGTGACTGGGTCTGCATGTCTGTATGTGTGTGTGACTGGGTCTGTATGTCTGTATGTGTGTGTGACTGGGTCTGTATCTGTGTGTGACTGGGTCTGTATGTCTGTATCTGTGTGTGACTGGGTCTGTATGTCTGTATGTGTGTGTGACTGTGTCTGTATCTGTATGTGACTGGGTCTGTATGTCTGTATGTGTGTGTGACTGGGTCTGTATCTGTGTGTGACTGGGTCTGTATGTCTGTATGTGTGTGTGACTGGGTCTGTATCTGTGTGTGACTGGGTCTGTATGTCTGTATCTGTGTGTGACTGGGTCTGTATGTCTGTATCTGTGTGTGACTGGGTCTGTATGTCTGTATGTGTGTGTGACTGGGTCTGTATGTGTGTGTTGACTGGGTCTGAGTGTCTGTATCTGTGTGTGACTAGGTCTGTATGTCTGTATATGTATGTGACTGGGTCTGTATCTGTATGTGTGTGTGACTGGGTCTGTATGTGTGTGTGACTGGGTCTGTATGTCTGTATCTGTGTGTGACTGGGTCTGTATGTGTGTGTGACTGGGTCTGTATGTCTGTATCTGTGTGTGACTGGGTCTGTATCTGTGTGTGACTGGGTCTGTATCTGTATGTGACTGGGTCTGTATGTCTGTATCTGTGTGTGTGACTGGGTCTGTGTGTGACTGGGTCTGTATCTGTATGTGACTGGGTCTGTATGTCTGTATGTGTGTGAGACTGGGTCTGTATGTGTTTGTGACTGGGTCTGTATGTGTGTGTGACTGGGTCTGTATGTCTGTTTCTGTATGTGACTGAGTCTGTATCTGTATGTGACTGGGTCTGTATCTGTATGTGACTGGGTCTGTATGTCTGTATGTGACTGGGTCTGTATGTCTGTATGTGTGTGTGACTGGGTCTGTATGTCTGTATGTGTGTGTGACTGGGTCTGTATGTCTGTATGTGTGTGTAACTGGGTCTGTATGTCTGTATGTGTGTGTGACTGGGTCTGTATCTGTGTGTGACTGGGTCTGTATGTGTGTGTGACTGGGTCTGTATGTCTGTATGTGTGTGTAACTGGGTCTGTATGTCTGTATGTGTGTGTGACTGGGTCTGTATGTGTATGTGACTGGGTCTGTATGTCTGTATCTGTGTGTGACTGGGTCTGCATGTCTGTATGTGTGTGTGACTGGGTCTGTATGTCTGTATCTGTGTGTGACTGGGTCTGTATGTCTGTATGTGTGTGTGACTGTGTCTGTATCTGTATGTGACTGGGTCTGTATGTCTGTATGTGTGTGTGACTGGGTCTGTATCTGTGTGTGACTGGGTCTGTATGTCTGTATGTGTTTGTGACTGGGTCTGTATCTGTATGTGACTGGGTCTGTATCTGTATGTGACTGGGTCTGTATGTCTGTATCTCTGTGTGACTGGGTCTGTATGTCTGTATGTGTGTGTGACTGGGTCTGTATGTGTGTGTGACTGGGTCTGAGTGTCTGTATCTGTGTGTGACTGGGTCTGTATGTGTGTGTGACTGGGTCTGTATGTGTGTGTGACTGGGTCTGTATGTCTGTATCTGTATGTGACTGGGTCTGTATGTGTGTGTGACTAGGTCTGTATGTCTGTATCTGTATGTGACTGGGTCTGTATGTGTGTGTGACTGGGTCTGTATGTCTGTATGTGTGTGTGACTGGGTCTGTATGTGTGTGTGACTGGGTCTGTATGTCTGTATCTGTATGTGACTGGGTCTGTATCTGTTTGTGACTGGGTCTGTATCTGTATGTGACTGGGTCTGTATCTGTATGTGACTTGGTCTGTATGTCTGTATCTGTGTGTGTGTGACTGGGTCTGTATCTGTGTGTGACTGGGTCTGTATATCTGTATCTGTGTGTGACTGGATCTGTATGTCTGTATGTGTGTGTGACTGGGTCTGTATGTGTGTGTGACTGGGTCTGTATGTGTGTGTGACTGGGTCTGTATGTCTCTGTGACTGGGTCTGTCTCTATGTGACTGGGTCTGTATGTGTGTGTGACTGGGTCTGTATGTCTGTATCTGTGTGACTGGGTCTGTATGTGTGACAGTGTGTGACTGGATCTGTATGTGTGTGTGACTGGATCTGTATGTCTGTATGTGTGTGTGACTGGGTCTGTATGTCTGTATCTGTGTGTGACTGGGTCTGTATGTGTGTGTGACTGGGTCTGTATGTCTGTATCTGTGTGTGACTGGGTCTGTATCTGTGTGTGACTGGGTCTGTATCTGTATGTGACTGGGTCTGTATTTCTATCTGTGTGTGTGACTGGGTCTGTGTGTGACTGGGTCTGTATCTGTATGTGACTGGGTCTGTATGTCTGTATGTGTGTGAGACTGGGTCTGTACGTGTTTGTGACTGGGTCTGTATGTGTGTGTGACTGGGTCTGTATGTCTGTATCTGTATGTGACTGAGTCTGTATCTGTATGTGACTGGGTCTGTATCTGTATGTGACTGGGTCTGTATCTGTATGTGACTGGGTCTGTATGTCTGTATGTGTGTGTGACTGGGTCTGTATGTCTGTATGTGTGTGTGACTGGATCTGTATGTCTGTATGTGTGTGTGACTGGGTCTGTATCTGTGTGTGACTGAGTCTGTATGTGTGTGTGACTGGGTCTGTATGTGTGTGTGACTGGGTCTGTATGTGTATGTGACTGGGTCTGTATGTCTGTATCTGTGTGTGAGTGGGTCTGTATGTGTGTGTGACTGGGTCTGTATGTCTGTATGTGTGTGTGACTGGGTCTGTATCTGTGTGTGACTGGGTCTGTATGTCTGTATCTGTGTGTGACTGGGTCTGTATGTCTGTATGTGTGTGTGACTGTGTCTGTATCTGTATGTGACTGGGTCTGTATGTGTGTGTGACTGGGTCTGTATGTCTGTATCTCTGTGTGACTGGGTCTGTATGTCTGTATGTGTGTGTGACTGGGTCTGTATGTCTGTATCTGTATGTGACTGGGTCTGTATGTGTGACAGTGTGTGACTGGATCTGTATGTGTGTGTGACTGGGTCTGTATGTCTGTATGTGTGTGTGACTGGGTCTGTATGTGTGTGTGACTGGGTCTGTATGTCTGTATGTGTGTGTGACTGGGTCTGTATGTCTGTATCTGTATGTGACTGGGTCTGTATGTGTGACAGTGTGTGACTGGATCTGTATGTGTGTGTGACTGGGTCTGTATGTCTGTATGTGTGTGTGACTGGGTCTGTATGTCTGTATGTGTGTGTGACTGGGTCTGTATGTCTGTATGTGTGTGTGACTGGGTCTGTATATCTGTATCTGTTTGTGACTGGGTCTGTATGTCTGTATGTGTGTGTGACTGTGTCTGTATCTGTATGTGACTGGGTCTGTATGTCTGTATGTGTGTGTGACTGGGTCTGTATCTGTGTGTGACTGGGTCTGTATGTCTGTATGTGTGTGTGACTGGGTCTGTATCTGTGTGTGACTGGGTCTGTATGTCTGTATCTGTGTGTGACTGGGTCTGTATGTCTGTATGTGTGTGTGACTGGGTCTGTATGTGTGTGTGACTGGGTCTGAGTGTCTGTATCTGTGTGTGACTAGGTCTGTATGTCTGTATATGTATGTGACTGGGTCTGTATGTGTGTGTGACTGGGTCTGTATGTCTGTATGTGTGTGTGACTGGGTCTGTATGTCTGTATCTGTGTGTGACTGGGTCTGTATGTGTGTGTGACTGGGTCTGTATGTCTGTATCTGTGTGTGACTGGGTCTGTATCTGTGTGTGACTGGGTCTGTATCTGTATGTGACTGGGTCTGTATGTCTGTATCTGTGTGTGTGACTGGGTCTGTGTGTGACTGGGTCTGTATCTGTATGTGACTGGGTCTGTATGTCTGTATGTGTGTGAGACTGGGTCTGTATGTGTTTGTGACTGGGTCTGTATGTGTGTGTGACTGGGTCTGTATGTCTGTATCTGTATGTGACTGAGTCTGTATCTGTATGTGACTGGGTCTGTATCTGTATGTGACTGGGTCTGTATCTGTATGTGACTGGGTCTGTATGTCTGTATGTGTGTGTGACTGGGTCTGTATGTCTGTATGTGTGTGTGACTGGGTCTGTATGTCTGTATGTGTGTGTAACTGGGTCTGTATGTCTGTATGTGTGTGTGACTGGGTCTGTATCTGTGTGTGACTGGGTCTGTATGTGTGTGTGACTGGGTCTGTATGTCTGTATGTGTGTGTAACTGGGTCTGTATGTCTGTATGTGTGTGTGACTGGGTCTGTATGTGTGTGTGACTGGGTCTGTTTGTGTATGTGACTGGGTCTGTATGTCTGTATCTGTGTGTGACTGGGTCTGCATGTCTGTATGTGTGTGTGACTGGGTCTGTATGTCTGTATGTGTGTGTGACTGGGTCTGTATCTGTGTGTGACTGGGTCTGTATGTCTGTATCTGTGTGTGACTGGGTCTGTATGTCTGTATGTGTGTGTGACTGTGTCTGTATCTGTATGTGACTGGGTCTGTATGTCTGTATGTGTGTGTGACTGGGTCTGTATTATGTGTGACTGGGTCTGTATGTCTGTATGTGTTTGTGACTGGGTCTGTATCTGTATGTGACTGGGTCTGTATCTGTATGTGACTGGGTCTGTATGTCTGTATCTCTGTGTGACTGGGTCTGTATGTCTGTATGTGTGTGTGACTGGGTCTGTATGTGTGTGTGACTGGGTCTGAGTGTCTGTATCTGTGTGTGACTGGGTCTGTATGTGTGTGTGACTGGGTCTGTATGTGTGTGTGACTGGGTCTGTATGTCTGTATCTGTATGTGACTGGGTCTGTATGTGTGTGTGACTAGGTCTGTATGTCTGTATCTGTATGTGACTGGGTCTGTATGTGTGTGTGACTGGGTCTGTATGTCTGTATGTGTGTGTGACTGGGTCTGTATGTGTGTGTGACTGGGTCTGTATGTCTGTATCTGTGTGTGACTGGGTCTGTATCTGTGTGTGACTGGGTCTGTATCTGTATGTGACTGGGTCTGTATCTGGTTGTGACTGGGTCTGTATCTGTATGTGACTGGGTCTGTATCTGTATGTGACTTGGTCTGTATGTCTGTATCTGTGTGTGTGTGACTGGGTCTGTATCTGTGTGTGACTGGATCTGTATATCTGTATCTGTGTGTGACTGGATCTGTATGTCTGTAAGTGTGTGTGACTGGGTCTGTATGTGTGTGTGACTGGGTCTGTATGTGTGTGTGACTGGGTCTGTATGTGTCTGTGACTGGGTCTGTATCTGTGTGACTGGGTCTGTATCTGTGTGTGACTGGGTCTGTATATCTGTATCTGTGTGTGACTGGGTCTGTATGTCTGTATCTGTGTGTGACTGGGTCTGTATGTGTGTGTGACTGTGTCTGTATCTGTATGTAACTGGGTCTGTATGTCTGTATGTGTGTGTGACTGGGTCTGTATCTGTGTGTGACTGGGTCTGTATGTGTTTGTGACTGGGTCTGTATCTGTATGTGACTGGGTCTGTATGTCTGTATCTCTGTGTGACTGGGTCTGTATGTCTGTATGTGTGTGTGACTGGGTCTGTATGTGTGTGTGACTGGGTCTGAGTGTCTGTATCTGTGTGTGACTGGGTCTGTATGTGTGTGTGACTGGGTCTGTATGTGTGTGTGACTGGGTCTGTATGTGTGTGTGACTGGGTCTGTATGTCTGTATCTGTATGTGACTGGGTCTGTATGTGTGTGTGACTAGGTCTGTATGTCTGTATCTGTATGTGACTGGGTCTGTATGTGTGTGTGACTGGGTCTGTATGTCTGTATGTGTGTGTGACTGGGTCTGTATGTGTGTGTGACTGGGTCTGTATGTCTGTATCTGTGTGTGACTGGGTCTGTATCTGTGTGTGACTGGATCTGTATCTGTATGTGACTGGGTCTGTATCTGTATGTGACTGGGTCTGTATGTGTCTGTGACTGGGTCTGTATCTGTGTGACTGGGTCTGTATGTGTGTGTAACTGGGTCTGTATGTCTGTATCTGTGTGACTGGGTCTGTATGTGTGACAGTGTGTGACTGGATCTGTATGTGTGTGTGACTGGATCTGTATGTCTGTATGTGTGTGTGACTGGATCTGTATGTCTGTATCTGTGTGTGACTGGGTCTGTATGTGTGTGTGACTGGGTCTGTATGTCTGTATCTGTGTGTGACTGGGTCTGTATCTGTGTGTGACTGGGTCTGTATCTGTATGTGACTGGGTCTGTATTTCTATCTGTGTGTGTGACTGGGTCTGTGTGTGACTGGGTCTGTATCTGTATGTGACTGGGTCTGTATGTCTGTATGTGTGTGAGACTGGGTCTGTATGTGTCTGTGACTGGGTCTGTATGTGTGTGTGACTGGGTCTGTATGTCTGTATCTGTATGTGACTGAGTCTGTATCTGTATGTGACTGGGTCTGTATGTCTGTATGTGTGTGTGACTGGGTCTGTATGTGTGTGTGACTGGGTTTGTATGTCTGTATGTGTGTGTGACTGGGTCTGTATGTGTGTGTGACTGGGTCTGTATGTGTGTGTGACTGGGTCTGTATCTGTGTGTGACTGGGTCTGTATCTGTATGTGACTGGGTCTGTATCTGTATGTGACTGGGTCTGTATGTCTGTATGTGTGTGTGACTGGATCTGTATGTCTGTATGTGTGTGTGACTGGGTCTGTATGTCTGTATGTGTGTGTGACTGGGTCTGTATGTCTGTATGTGTGTGTGACTGGGTCTGTATGTGTGTGTGACTGGGTCTGTATGTGTATGTGACTATGTCTGTATCTGTGTGTGACTGGGTCTGTATGTGTGTGTGACTGGGTCTGTATGTCTGTATGTGTGTGTGCCTGGGTCTGTATGTGTGTGTGACTGGGTCTGAGTGTCTGTATCTGTGTGTGACTAGGTCTGTATGTCTGTATATGTATGTGACTGGGTCTGTATGTGTGTGTGACTGGGTCTGTATGTCTGTATGTGTGTGTGACTGGGTCTGTATGTCTGTATCTGTGTGTGACTGGGTCTGTATGTGTGTGTGACTGGGTCTGTATGTCTGTATCTGTGTGTGACTGGGTCTGTATCTGTGTGTGACTGGGTCTGTATCTGTGTGTGACTGGGTCTGTATGTCTGTATCTGTGTGTGTGACTGGGTCTGTGTGTGACTGGGTCTGTATCTGTATGTCACTGGGTCTGTATGTCTGTATGTGTGTGAGACTGAGTTTGTATGTGTTTGTGACTGGGTCTGTATGTCTGTATCTGTATGTGACTGGGTCTGTATCTGTATGTGACTGGGACTGTATCTGTATGTGACTGGGTACGTACGTATGTCTGTATGTGTGTGTGACTGGGTCTGTATGTCTGTATGTGTGTGTGACTGGGTCTGTATGTCTGTATGTGTGTGTGACTGGGTCTGTATCTGTGTGTGACTGGGTCTGTATCTGTGTGTGACTGGGTCTGTATGTGTGTGTGACTGGGTCTGTATGTGTGTGTGAATGGGTCTGTATGTGTGTGTGAATGGGTCTGTATGTCTGTATCTGTGTGACTGGGTCTGTATGTGTGTGTGACTGGGTCTGTATGTCTATATCTGTGTGTGACTGGGTCTGTATGCCTGTATGTGTGTGTGACTGGGTCTGTATGTCTGTATGTGTGTGTGAATGGGTCTGTATGTCTGTATGTGTGTGTGTGACTGGGTCTGTATGTCTGTATCTGTGTGACTGGGTCTGTATGTGTGTGTGACTGGGTCTGTATGTCTGTATCTGTGTGTGACTGGGTCTGTATGTCTGTATCTGTATGTGCCTGGGTCTGTATGTGTGTGTGACTGGGTCTGTATGTGTGTGTGACTGGGTCTGTATGTGTGTGTGACTGGGTCTGTATGTGTGTGTGACTGGGTCTGTATCTGTATGTGACTGGGTCTGTATCTGTATGTGACTGGGTCTGTATGTCTGTATGTGTGTGTGACTGGGTCTGTATGTCTGTATGTGTGTGTGACTGGGTCTGTATGTCTGTATCTGTATGTGACTGGGTCTGTATGTGTGACAGGGTGTGACTGGATCTGTATGTGTGTGTGACTGGGTCTGTATGTCTGTATGTGTGTGTGACTGGGTCTGTATGTCTGTATCTGTATGTGACTGGGTCTGTATGTGTGACAGTGTGTGACTGGATCTGTATGTGTGTGTGACTGGGTCTGTATGTCTGTATGTGTGTGTGACTGGGTCTGTATGTCTGTATGTGTGTGTGACTGGGTCTGTATGTCTGTATCTCTGTGTGACTGGGTCTGTATGTCTGTATGTGTGTGTGACTGGGTCTGTATGTCTGTATCTGTATGTGACTGGGTCTGTATGTGTGACAGTGTGTGACTGGATCTGTATGTGTGTGTGACTGGGTCTGTATGTCTGTATGTGTGTGTGACTGGGTCTGTATGTGTGTGTGACTGGGTCTGTATGTCTGTATCTGGTTGTGACTGGGTCTGTATCTGTATGTGACTGGGTCTGTATCTGTATGTGACTTGGTCTGTATGTCTGTATCTGTGTGTGTGTGACTGGGTCTGTATCTGTGTGTGACTGGATCTGTATATCTGTATCTGTGTGTGACTGGATCTGTATGTCTGTAAGTGTGTGTGACTGGGTCTGTATGTGTGTGTGACTGGGTCTGTATGTGTGTGTGACTGGGTCTGTATGTGTCTGTGACTGGGTCTGTATCTGTGTGACTGGGTCTGTATCTGTGTGTGACTGGGTCTGTATATCTGTATCTGTGTGTGACTGGGTCTGTATGTCTGTATCTGTGTGTGACTGGGTCTGTATGTGTGTGTGACTGTGTCTGTATCTGTATGTGACTGGGTCTGTATGTCTGTATGTGTGTGTGACTGGGTCTGTATCTGTGTGTGACTGGGTCTGTATGTGTTTGTGACTGGGTCTGTATCTGTATGTGACTGGGTCTGTATGTCTGTATCTCTGTGTGACTGGGTCTGTATGTCTGTATGTGTGTGTGACTGGGTCTGTATGTGTGTGTGACTGGGTCTGAGTGTCTGTATCTGTGTGTGACTGGGTCTGCATGTGTGTGTGACTGGGTCTGTATGTGTGTGTGACTGGGTCTGTATGTGTGTGTGACTGGGTCTGTATGTCTGTATCTGTATGTGACTGGGTCTGTATGTGTGTGTGACTAGGTCTGTATGTCTGTATCTGTATGTGACTGGGTCTGTATGTGTGTGTGACTGGGTCTGTATGTCTGTATGTGTGTGTGACTGGGTCTGTATGTGTGTGTGACTGGGTCTGTATGTCTGTATCTGTGTGTGACTGGGTCTGTATCTGTGTGTGACTGGATCTGTATCTGTATGTGACTGGGTCTGTATCTGTATGTGACTGGGTCTGTATCTGTATGTGACTTGGTCTGTATATCTGTATCTGTGTGTGACTGGATCTGTATGTCTGTATGTGTGTGTGACTGGGTCTGTATGTGTGTGTGACTGGGTCTGTATGTGTGTGTGACTGGGTCTGTATGTGTCTGTGACTGGGTCTGTATCTGTGTGACTGGGTCTGTATGTGTGTGTAACTGGGTCTGTATGTCTGTATCTGTGTGTGTGTGTGACTGGGTCTGTATCTGTGTGTGACTAGGTCTGTATATCTGTATCTGTGTGTGACTGGATCTGTATGTCTGTATGTGTGTGTGACTGGGTCTGTATGTGTGTGTGACTGGGTCTGTATGTGTGTGTGACTGGGTCTGTATGTGTCTGTGACTGGGTCTGTATCTGTGTGACTGGGTCTGTATGTGTGTGTAACTGGGTCTGTATGTCTGTATCTGTGTGACTGGGTCTGTATGTGTGACAGTGTGTGACTGGATCTGTATGTGTGTGTGACTGGATCTGTATGTCTGTATGTGTGTGTGACTGGATCTGTATGTCTGTATCTGTGTGTGACTGGGTCTGTATCTGTGTGTGACTGGGTCTGTATCTGTATGTGACTGGGTCTGTATTTCTATCTGTGTGTGTGACTGGGTCTGTGTGTGACTGGGTCTGTATCTGTATGTGACTGGGTCTGTATGTCTGTATGTGTGTGAGACTGGGTCTGTATGTGTCTGTGACTGGGTCTGTATGTGTGTGTGACTGGGTCTGTATGTCTGTATCTGTATGTGACTGAGTCTGTATCTGTATGTGACTGGGTCTGTATGTCTGTATGTGTGTGTGACTGGGTCTGTATGTGTGTGTGACTGGGTTTGTATGTCTGTATGTGTGTGTGACTGGGTCTGTATGTGTGTGTGACTGGGTCTGTATGTGTGTGTGACTGGGTCTGTATCTGTGTGTGACTGGGTCTGTATCTGTATGTGACTGGGTCTGTATCTGTATGTGACTGGGTCTGTATGTCTGTATGTGTGTGTGACTGGATCTGTATGTCTGTATGTGTGTGTGACTGGGTCTGTATGTCTGTATGTGTGTGTGACTGGGTCTGTATGTCTGTATGTGTGTGTGACTGGGTCTGAATGTGTGTGTGACTGGGTCTGTATGTGTATGTGACTATGTCTGTATCTGTGTGTGACTGGGTCTGTATGTGTGTGTGACTGGGTCTGTATGTCTGTATGTGTGTGTGCCTGGGTCTGTATGTGTGTGTGACTGGGTCTGAGTGTCTGTATCTGTGTGTGACTAGGTCTGTATGTCTGTATATGTATGTGACTGGGTCTGTATGTGTGTGTGACTGGGTCTGTATGTCTGTATGTGTGTGTGACTGGGTCTGTATGTCTGTATCTGTGTGTGACTGGGTCTGTATGTGTGTGTGACTGGGTCTGTATGTCTGTATCTGTGTGTGACTGGGTCTGTATCTGTGTGTGACTGGGTCTGTATCTGTGTGTGACTGGGTCTGTATGTCTGTATCTGTGTGTGTGACTGGGTCTGTGTGTGACTGGGTCTGTATCTGTATGTCACTGGGTCTGTATGTCTGTATGTGTGTGAGACTGAGTTTGTATGTGTTTGTGACTGGGTCTGTATGTCTGTATCTGTATGTGACTGAGTCTGTATCTGTATGTGACTGGGTCTGTATCTGTATGTGACTGGGACTGTATCTGTATGTGACTGGGTACGTACGTATGTCTGTATGTGTGTGTGACTGGGTCTGTATGTCTGTATGTGTGTGTGACTGGGTCTGTATGTCTGTATGTGTGTGTGACTGGGTCTGTATCTGTGTGTGACTGGGTCTGTATCTGTGTGTGACTGGGTCTGTATGTGTGTGTGACTGGGTCTGTATGTGTGTGTGAATGGGTCTGTATGTGTGTGTGAATGGGTCTGTATGTCTGTATCTGTGTGACTGGGTCTGTATGTGTGTGTGACTGGGTCTGTATGTCTATATCTGTGTGTGACTGGGTCTGTATGCCTGTATGTGTGTGTGACTGGGTCTGTATGTCTGTATGTGTGTGTGAATGGGTCTGTATGTCTGTATGTGTGTGTGTGACTGGGTCTGTATGTCTGTATCTGTGTGACTGGGTCTGTATGTGTGTGTGACTGGGTCTGTATGTCTGTATCTGTGTGTGACTGGGTCTGTATGTCTGTATCTGTATGTGCCTGGGTCTGTATGTGTGTGTGACTGGGTCTGTATGTGTGTGTGACTGGGTCTGTATGTGTGTGTGACTGGGTCTGTATGTGTGTGTGACTGGGTCTGTATCTGTATGTGACTGGGTCTGTATCTGTATGTGACTGGGTCTGTATGTCTGTATGTGTGTGTGACTGGGTCTGTATGTCTGTATGTGTGTGTGACTGGGTCTGTATGTCTGTATGTGTGTGTAACTGGGTCTGTATGTGTGTGTGACTGAGTCTGTATGTGTGTGTGACTGGGTCTGTATGTGTGTGTTACTGGGTCTGTATGTGTATGTGACTATGTCTGTATCTGTGTGTGACTGGGTCTGTATGTGTGTGTGACTGGGTCTGCATGTCTGTATGTGTGTGTGACTGGGTCTGTATGTCTGTATGTGTGTGTGACTGGGTCTGTATCTGTGTGTGACTGGGTCTGTATGTCTGTATCTGTGTGTGACTGGGTCTGTATGTCTGTATGTGTGTGTGACTGTGTCTCTATCTGTATGTGACTGGGTCTGTATGTCTGTATGTGTGTGTGACTGGGTCTGTATCTGTGTGTGACTGGGTCTGTATGTCTGTATGTGTGTGTGACTGGGTCTGTATCTGTGTGTGACTGGGTCTGTATGTCTGTATCTGTGTGTGACTGGGTCTGTATGTCTGTATCTGTGTGTGACTGGGTCTGTATGTCTGTATGTGTGTGTGACTGGGTCTGAGTGTCTGTATCTGTGTGTGACTAGGTCTGTATGTCTGTATATGTATGTGACTGGGTCTGTATGTGTGTGTGACTGGGTCTGTATGTCTGTATGTGTGTGTGACTGGGTCTGTATGTCTGTATCTGTGTGTGACTGGGTCTGTATGTGTGTGTGACTGGGTCTGTATGTCTGTATCTGTGTGTGACTGGGTCTGTATCTGTGTGTGACTGGGTCTGTATCTGTATGTGACTGGGTCTGTATGTCTGTATCTGTGTGTGTGACTGGGTCTGTGTGTGACTGGGTCTGTATCTGTATGTGACTGGGTCTGTATGTCTGTATGTGTGTGAGACTGGGTCTGTATGTGTTTGTGACTGGGTCTGTATGTGTGTGTGACTGGGTCTGTATGTCTGTATCTGTATGTGACTGAGTCTGTATCTGTATGTGACTGGGTCTGTATCTGTATGTGACTGGGTCTGTATGTCTGTATGTGACTGGGTCTGTATGTCTGTATGTGTGTGTGACTGGGTCTGTATGTCTGTATGTGTGTGTGACTGGGTCTGTATGTCTGTATGTGTGTGTAACTGGGTCTGTATGTCTGTATGTGTGTGTGACTGGGTCTGTATCTGTGTGTGACTGGGTCTGTATGTGTGTGTGACTGGGTCTGTATGTCTGTATGTGTGTGTAACTGGGTCTGTATGTCTGTATGTGTGTGTGACTGGGTCTGTATGTGTGTGTGACTGGGTCTGTATGTGTATGTGACTGGGTCTGTATGTCTGTATCTGTGTGTGACTGGGTCTGCATGTCTGTATGTGTGTGTGACTGGGTCTGTATGTCTGTATCTGTGTGTGACTGGGTCTGTATGTCTGTATGTGTGTGTGACTGTGTCTGTATCTGTATGTGACTGGGTATGTATGTCTGTATGTGTGTGTGACTGGGTCTGTATCTGTGTGTGACTGGGTCTGTATGTCTGTATGTGTTTGTGACTGGGTCTGTATCTGTATGTGACTGGGTCTGTATCTGTATGTGACTGGGTCTGTATGTTTGTATCTCTGTGTGACTGGGTCTGTATGTCTGTATGTCTGTATGTGTGTGTGACTGGGTCTGTATGTGTGTGTGACTGGGTCTGAGTGTCTGTATCTGTGTGTGACTGGGTCTGTATGTGTGTGTGACTGGGTCTGTATGTGTGTGTGACTGGGTCTGTATGTCTGTATCTGTATGTGACTGGGTCTGTATGTGTGTGTGACTAGGTCTGTATGTCTGTATCTGTATGTGACTGGGTCTGTATGTGTGTGTGACTGGGTGTGTATGTCTGTATGTGTGTGTGACTGGGTCTGTATGTGTGTGTGACTGGGTCTGTATGTCTGTATCTGTGTGTGACTGGGTCTGTATCTGTGTGTGACTGGGTCTGTATCTGTATGTGACTGGGTCTGTATCTGTTTGTGACTGGGTCTGTATCTGTATGTGACTGGGTCTGTATCTGTATGTGACTTGGTCTGTATGTCTGTATCTGTGTGTGTGTGACTGGGTCTGTATCTGTGTGTGACTGGGTCTGTATATCTGTATCTGTGTGTGACTGGATCTGTATGTCTGTATGTGTGTGTGACTGGGTCTGTATGTGTGTGTGACTGGGTCTGTATGTGTGTGTGACTGGGTCTGTATGTGTCTGTGACTGGGTCTGTATCTGTGTGACTGGGTCTGTATGTGTGTGTGACTGGGTCTGTATGTCTGTATCTGTGTGACTGGGTCTGTATGTGTGACAGTGTGTGACTGGATCTGTATGTGTGTGTGACTGGATCTGTATGTCTGTATGTGTGTGTGACTGGGTCTGTATGTCTGTATCTGTGTGTGACTGGGTCTGTATGTGTGTGTGACTGGGTCTGTATGTCTGTATCTGTGTGTGACTGGGTCTGTATCTGTGTGTGACTGGGTCTGTATCTGTATGTGACTGGGTCTGTATTTCTATCTGTGTGTGTGACTGGGTCTGTTTGTGACTGGGTCTGTATCTGTATGTGACTGGGTCTGTATGTCTGTATGTGTGTGAGACTGGGTCTGTACGTGTTTGTGACTGGGTCTGTATGTGTGTGTGACTGGGTCTGTATGTCTGTATCTGTATGTGACTGAGTCTGTATCTGTATGTGACTGGGTCTGTATCTGTATGTGACTGGGTCTGTATCTGTATGTGACTGGGTCTGTATCTGTATGTGACTGGGTCTGTATGTCTGTATGTGTGTGTGACTGGGTCTGTATGTCTGTATGTGTGTGTGACTGGGTCTGTATGTCTGTATGTGTGTGTGACTGGGTCTGTATCTGTGTGTGACTGAGTCTGTATGTGTGTGTGACTGGGTCTGTATGTGTATGTGACTGGGTCTGTATGTCTGTATCTGTGTGTGAGTGGGTCTGTATGTGTGTGTGACTGGGTCTGTATGTCTGTATGTGTGTGTGACTGGGTCTGTATCTGTGTGTGACTGGGTCTGTATGTCTGTATCTGTGTGTGACTGGGTCTGTATGTCTGTATGTGTGTGTGACTGTGTCTGTATCTGTATGTGACTGGGTCTGTATGTCTGTATGTGTGTGTGACTGGGTCTGTATCTGTGTGTGACTGGGTCTGTATGTCTGTATGTGTTTGTGTCTGGGTCTGTATCTGTATGTGACTGGGTCTGTATCTGTATGTGACTGGGTCTGTATGTCTGTATGTGTGTGTGACTGGGTCTGTATGTCTGTATCTGTGTGTGACTAGGTCTGTATGTCTGTATCTGTATGTGACTGGGTCTTTATGTGTGTGTGACTGGGTCTGTATCTGTATGTGACTGGGTCTGTATCTGTATGTGACTGGGTCTGTATGTCTGTATCTGTGTGTGACTGGGTCTGTATCTGTGTGTGACTGGGGTCCTGTATGTGTGTGTGACTGGGTCTGTATGTCTGTATGTGTGTGTGACTGGGTCTGTATGTGTGTGTGACTGGGTCTGTAAGTCTGTATCTGTATGTGACTGGGTCTGTATGTGTGTGTGACTGGGTCTGTATGTGTGTGTGACTGGGTCTGTATGTGTGTGTGACTGGGTCTGTATGTCTGTATCTGTATGTGACTGGGTCTGTATGTGTGTGTGACTGGGTCTGTATCTGTATGTGACTGGGTCTGTATCTGTATGTGACTGGGGTCTGTATGTCTGTATGTGTGTGTGACTGGGTCTGTATGTCTGTATGTGTGTGTGACTGGGTCTGTATGTCTGTATGTGTGTGTGACTGGGTCTGTATCTGTGTGTGACTGAGTCTGTATGTGTGTGTGACTGGGTCTGTATGTGTGTGTGACTGGGTCTGTATGTGTATGTGACTGGGTCTGTATGTCTGTATCTGTGTGTGAGTGGGTCTGTATGTGTGTGTGACTGGGTCTGTATGTCTGTATGTGTGTGTGACTGGGGTCTGTATCTGTGTGTGACTGGGTCTGTATGTCTGTATCTGTGTGTGACTGGGTCTGTATGTCTGTATGTGTGTGTGACTGTGTCTGTATCTGTATGTGACCTGGGTCTGTATGTCTGTATGTGTGTGTGACTGGGTCTGTATCTGTGTGTGACTGGGTCTGTATGTCTGTATGTGTTTGTGTCTGGGTCTGTATCTGTATGTGACTGGGTCTGTATCTGTATGTGACTGGGTCTGTATGTCTGTATGTGTGTGTGACTGGGTCTGTATGTCTGTATCTGTGTGTGACTAGGTCTGTATGTCTGTATCTGTATGTGACTGGGTCTTTATGTGTGTGTGACTGGGTCTGTATCTGTATGTGACTGGGTCTGTATCTGTATGTGACTGGGTCTGTATGTCTGTATCTGTGTGTGACTGGGTCTGTATCTGTGTGTGACTGGGTCTGTATGTGTGTTTGACTGGGTCTGTATGTCTGTATGTGTGTGTGACTGGGTCTGTATGTGTGTGTGACTGGGTCTGTAAGTCTGTATCTGTATGTGACTGGGTCTGTATGTGTGTGTGACTGGGTCTGTATGTGTGTGTGACTGGGTCTGTATGTGTGTGTGACTGGGTCTGTATGTCTGTATCTGTATGTGACTGGGTCTGTATGTGTGTGTGACTGGGTCTGTATGTCTGTATGTGTGTGTGACTGGATCTGTATGTGTGTGTGACTGGGTCTGTATGTCTGTATGTGTGTGTGACTGGATCTGTATGTGTGTGTGACTGGGTCTGTATGTCTGTATCTGTGTGTGACTGGGTCTGTATCTGTGTGTGACTGGGTCTGTATCTGGTTGTGACTGGGTCTGTATCTGTATGTGACTGGGTCTGTATCTGTGTGTGACTGGGGTCTGTATATCTGTATCTGTGTGTGACTGGATCTGTATGTCTGTATGTGTGTGTGACTGGGTCTGTATGTGTGTGTGACTGGGTCTGTATGTGTGTGTGACTGGGTCTGTATGTGTCTGTGACTGGGTCTGTATCTGTGTGACTGGGTCTGTATGTGTGTGTGACTGGGTCTGTATGTCTGTATCTGTGTGACTGGGTCTGTATGTGTGACAGTGTGTGACTGGATCTGTATGTGTGTGTGACTGGGTCTGTATGTCTGTATGTGTGTGTGACTGGGTCTGTATGTCTGTATCTGTATGTGACTGGGGTCTGTATGTGTGACAGGGTGTGACTGGATCTGTATGTGTGTGTGACTGGTCTGTATGTCTGTATGTGTGTGTGACTGGGTCTGTATGTCTGTATGTGTGTGTGACTGGGTCTGTATGTGTGTGTGACTGAGTCTGTATGTGTGTGTGACTGGGTCTGTATGTGTGTGTTACTGGGTCTGTATGTGTATGTGACTATGTCTGTATCTGTGTGTGACTGGGTCTGTATGTGTGTGTGACTGGGTCTGCATGTCTGTATGTGTGTGTGACTGGGTCTGTATGTCTGTATGTGTGTGTGACTGGGTCTGTATCTGTGTGTGACTGGGTCTGTATGTCTGTATCTGTGTGTGACTGGGTCTGTATGTCTGTATGTGTGTGTGACTGTGTCTCTATCTGTATGTGACTGGGTCTGTATGTCTGTATGTGTGTGTGACTGGGTCTGTATCTGTGTGTGACTGGGTCTGTATGTCTGTATGTGTGTGTGACTGGGTCTGTATCTGTGTGTGACTGGGTCTGTATGTCTGTATCTGTGTGTGACTGGGTCTGTATGTCTGTATCTGTGTGTGACTGGGTCTGTATGTCTGTATGTGTGTGTGGACTGGGTCTGAGTGTCTGTATCTGTGTGTGACTGGGTCTGTATGTCTGTATGTGTGTGTGACTGGGTCTGTATGTCTGTATCTGTGTGTGTGTGACTGGGTCTGTATCTGTGTGTGACTGGGTCTGTATATCTGTATCTGTGTGTGACTGGATCTGTATGTCTGTATGTGTGTGTGACTGGGTCTGTATGTGTGTGTGACTGGGTCTGTATGTGTGTGTGACTGGGTCTGTATGTGTCTGTGACTGGGTCTGTATCTGTGTGACTGGGTCTGTATGTGTGTGTGACTGGGTCTGTATGTCTGTATCTGTGTGACTGGGTCTGTATGTGTGACAGTGTGTGACTGGATCTGTATGTGTGTGTGACTGGATCTGTATGTCTGTATGTGTGTGTGACTGGGTCTGTATGTCTGTATCTGTGTGTGACTGGGTCTGTATGTGTGTGTGACTGGGTCTGTATGTCTGTATCTGTGTGTGACTGGGGTCTGTATCTGTGTGTGACTGGGTCTGTATCTGTATGTGACTGGGTCTGTATTTCTATCTGTGTGTGTGACTGGGTCTGTTTTGTGACTGGGTCTGTATCTGTATGTGACTGGGTCTGTATGTCTGTATGTGTGTGAGACTGGGTCTGTACGTGTTTGTGACTGGGTCTGTAGGTGTGTGTGACTGGGTCTGTATGTCTGTATCTGTATGTGACTGAGTCTGTATCTGTATGTGACTGGGTCTGTATCTGTATGTGACTGGGTCTGTATCTGTATGTGACTGGGTCTGTATCTGTATGTGACTGGGTCTGTATGTCTGTATGTGTGTGTGACTGGGTCTGTATGTCTGTATGTGTGTGTGACTGGGTCTGTATGTCTGTATGTGTGTGTGACTGGGTCTGTATCTGTGTGTGACTGAGTCTGTATGTGTGTGTGACTGGGTCTGTATGTGTATGTGACTGGGTCTGTATGTCTGTATCTGTGTGTGAGTGGGTCTGTATGTGTGTGTGACTGGGTCTGTATGTCTGTATGTGTGTGTGACTGGGTCTGTATCTGTGTGTGACTGGGTCTGTATGTCTGTATCTGTGTGTGACTGGGTCTGTATGTCTGTATGTGTGTGTGACTGTGTCTGTATCTGTATGTGACTGGGTCTGTATGTCTGTATGTGTGTGTGACTGGGTCTGTATCTGTGTGTGACTGGGTCTGTATGTCTGTATGTGTTTGTGTCTGGGTCTGTATCTGTATGTGACTGGGTCTGTATCTGTATGTGACTGGGTCTGTATGTCTGTATGTGTGTGTGACTGGGTCTGTATGTCTGTATCTGTGTGTGACTAGGTCTGTATGTCTGTATCTGTATGTGACTGGGTCTTTATGTGTGTGTGACTGGGTCTGTATCTGTATGTGACTGGGTCTGTATCTGTATGTGACTGGGTCTGTATGTCTGTATCTGTGTGTGACTGGGTCTGTATCTGTGTGTGACTGGGTCTGTATGTGTGTGTGACTGGGTCTGTATGTCTGTATGTGTGTGTGACTGGGTCTGTATGTGTGTGTGACTGGGTCTGTAAGTCTGTATCTGTATGTGACTGGGTCTGTATGTGTGTGTGACTGGGTCTGTATGTGTGTGTGACTGGGTCTGTATGTGTGTGTGGACTGGGTCTGTATGTCTGTATCTGTATGTGACTGGGTCTGTATGGTGTGTGACTGGGTCTGTATCTGTATGTGACTGGGTCTGTATCTGTATGTGACTGGGTCTGTATGTCTGTATGTGTGTGTGACTGGGTCTGTATGTCTGTATGTGTGTGTGACTGGGTCTGTATGTCTGTATGTTGTGTGTGACTGGGTCTGTATCTGTGTGTGACTGAGTCTGTATGTGTGTGTGACTGGGTCTGTATGTGTGTGTGACTGGGTCTGTATGTGTATGTGACTGGGTCTGTATGTCTGTATCTGTGTGTGAGTGGGTCTGTATGTGTGTGTGACTGGGTCTGTATGTCTGTATGTGTGTGTGACTGGGTCTGTATCTGTGTGTGACTGGGTCTGTATGTCTGTATCTGTGTGTGACTGGGTCTGTATGTCTGTATGTGTGTGTGACTGTGTCTGTATCTGTATGTGACTGGGTCTGTATGTCTGTATGTGTGTGTGACTGGGTCTGTATCTGTGTGTGACTGGGTCTGTATGTCTGTATGTGTTTGTGTCTGGGTCTGTATCTGTATGTGACTGGGTCTGTATCTGTATGTGACTGGGTCTGTATGTCTGTATGTGTGTGTGACTGGGTCTGTATGTCTGTATCTGTGTGTGACTAGGTCTGTATGTCTGTATCTGTATGTGACTGGGTCTTTATGTGTGTGTGACTGGGTCTGTATCTGTATGTGACTGGGTCTGTATCTGTATGTGACTGGGTCTGTATGTCTGTATCTGTGTGTGACTGGGTCTGTATCTGTGTGTGACTGGGTCTGTATGTGTGTTTGACTGGGTCTGTATGTCTGTATGTGTGTGTGACTGGGTCTGTATGTGTGTGTGACTGGGTCTGTAAGTCTGTATCTGTATGTGACTGGGTCTGTATGTGTGTGTGACTGGGTCTGTATGTGTGTGTGACTGGGTCTGTATGTGTGTGTGACTGGGTCTGTATGTCTGTATCTGTATGTGACTGGGTCTGTATGTGTGTGTGACTGGGTCTGTATGTCTGTATGTGTGTGTGACTGGATCTGTATGTGTGTGTGACTGGGTCTGTATGTCTGTATGTGTGTGTGACTGGATCTGTATGTGTGTGTGACTGGGTCTGTATGTCTGTATCTGTGTGTGACTGGGTCTGTATCTGTGTGTGACTGGGTCTGTATCTGGTTGTGACTGGGTCTGTATCTGTATGTGACTGGGTCTGTATCTGTGTGTGACTGGGTCTGTATATCTGTATCTGTGTGTGACTGGATCTGTATGTCTGTATGTGTGTGTGACTGGGTCTGTATGTGTGTGTGACTGGGTCTGTATGTGTGTGTGACTGGGTCTGTATGTGTCTGTGACTGGGTCTGTATCTGTGTGACTGGGTCTGTATGTGTGTGTGACTGGGTCTGTATGTCTGTATCTGTGTGACTGGGTCTGTATGTGTGACAGTGTGTGACTGGATCTGTATGTGTGTGTGACTGGGTCTGTATGTCTGTATGTGTGTGTGACTGGGGTCTGTATGTCTGTATCTGTATGTGACTGGGTCTGTATGTGTGGACAGGGTGTGACTGGATCTGTATGTGTGTGTGACTGGGTCTGTATGTCTGTATGTGTGTGTGACTGGGTCTGTATGTCTGTATGTGTGTGTGACTGGGTCTGTATGTGTGTGTGACTGAGTCTGTATGTGTGTGTGACTGGGTCTGTATGTGTGTGTTACTGGGTCTGTATGTGTATGTGACTATGTCTGTATCTGTGTGTGACTGGGTCTGTATGTGTGTGTGACTGGGTCTGCATGTCTGTATGTGTGTGTGACTGGGTCTGTATGTCTGTATGTGTGTGTGACTGGGTCTGTATCTGTGTGTGACTGGGTCTGTATGTCTGTATCTGTGTGTGACTGGGTCTGTATGTCTGTATGTGTGTGTGACTGTGTCTCTATCTGTATGTGACTGGGTCTGTATGTCTGTATGTGTGTGTGACTGGGTCTGTATCTGTGTGTGACTGGGTCTGTATGTCTGTATGTGTGTGTGACTGGGTCTGTATCTGTGTGTGACTGGGTCTGTATGTCTGTATCTGTGTGTGACTGGGTCTGTATGTCTGTATCTGTGTGTGACTGGGTCTGTATGTCTGTATGTGTGTGTGACTGGGTCTGAGTGTCTGTATCTGTGTGTGACTAGGTCTGTATGTCTGTATATGTATGTGACTGGGTCTGTATGTGTGTGTGACTGGGTCTGTATGTCTGTATGTGTGTGTGACTGGGTCTGTATGTCTGTATCTGTGTGTGACTGGGTCTGTATGTGTGTGTGACTGGGTCTGTATGTCTGTATCTGTGTTGTGACTGGGTCTGTATCTGTGTGTGACTGGGTCTGTATCTGTATGTGACTGGGTCTGTATGTCTGTATCTGTGTGTGTGACTGGGTCTGTGTGTGACTGGGTCTGTATCTGTATGTGACTGGGTCTGTATGTCTGTATGTGTGTGAGACTGGGTCTGTATGTGTTTGTGACTGGGTCTGTATGTGTGTGTGACTGGGTCTGTATGTCTGTATCTGTATGTGACTGAGTCTGTATCTGTATGTGACTGGGTCTGTATCTGTATGTGACTGGGTCTGTATGTCTGTATGTGACTGGGTCTGTATGTCTGTATGTGTGTGTGACTGGGTCTGTATGTCTGTATGTGTGTGTGACTGGGTCTGTATGTCTGTATGTGTGTGTAACTGGGTCTGTATGTCTGTATGTGTGTGTGACTGGGTCTGTATCTGTGTGTGACTGGGTCTGTATGTGTGTGTGACTGGGTCCTGTATGTCTGTATGTGTGTGTAACTGGGTCTGTATGTCTGTATGTGTGTGTGACTGGGTCTGTATGTGTGTGTGACTGGGTCTGTATGTGTATGTGACTGGGTCTGTATGTCTGTATCTGTGTGTGACTGGGTCTGCATGTCTGTATGTGTGTGTGACTGGGTCTGTATGTCTGTATCTGTGTGTGACTGGGTCTGTATGTCTGTATGTGTGTGTGACTGTGTCTGTATCTGTATGTGACTGGGTATGTATGTCTGTATGTGTGTGTGACTGGGTCTGTATCTGTGTGTGACTGGGTCTGTATGTCTGTATGTGTTTGTGACTGGGTCTGTATCTGTATGTGACTGGGTCTGTATCTGTATGTGACTGGGTCTGTATGTCTGTATCTCTGTGTGACTGGGTCTGTATGTCTGTATGTGTGTGTGACTGGGTCTGTATGTGTGTGTGACTGGGTCTGAGTGTCTGTATCTGTGTGTGACTGGGTCTGTATGTGTGTGTGACTGGGTCTGTATGTGTGTGTGACTGGGTCTGTATGTCTGTATCTGTATGTGACTGGGTCTGTATGTGTGTGTGACTAGGTCTGTATGTCTGTATCTGTATGTGACTGGGTCCTGTATGTGTGTGTGACTGGGTCTGTATGTCTGTATGTGTGTGTGACTGGGTCTGTATGTGTGTGTGACTGGGTCTGTATGTCTGTATCTGTGTGTGACTGGGTCTGTATCTGTGTGTGACTGGGTCTGTATCTGTATGTGACTGGGTCTGTATCTGTTTGTGACTGGGTCTGTATCTGTATGTGACTGGGTCTGTATCTGTATGTGACTTGGTCTGTATGTCTGTATCTGTGTGTGTGTGACTGGGTCTGTATCTGTGTGTGACTGGGTCTGTATATCTGTATCTGTGTGTGACTGGATCTGTATGTCTGTATGTGTGTGTGACTGGGTCTGTATGTGTGTGTGACTGGGTCTGTATCTGTATGTGACTGGGTCTGTATTTCTATCTGTGTGTGTGACTGGGTCTGTGTGTGACTGGGTCTGTATCTGTATGTGACTGGGTCTGTATGTCTGTATGTGTGTGAGACTGGGTCTGTACGTGTTTGTGACTGGGTCTGTATGTGTGTGTGACTGGGTCTGTATGTCTGTATCTGTATGTGACTGAGTCTGTATCTGTATGTGACTGAGTCTGTATCTGTATGTGACTGGGTCTGTATCTGTATGTGACTGGGGTCTGTATCTGTATGTGACTGGGTCTGTATGTCTGTATGTGTGTGTGACTGGGTCTGTATGTCTGTATGTGTGTGTGACTGGGTCTGTATGTGTGTGTGACTGGGTCTGTATCTGTGTGTGACTGAGTCTGTATGTGTGTGTGACTGGGTCTGTATGTGTGTGTGACTGGGTCTGTATGTGTATGTGACTGGGTCTGTATGTCTGTATCTGTGTGTGAGTGGGTCTGTATGTGTGTGTGACTGGGTCTGTATGTCTGTATGTGTGTGTGACTGGGTCTGTATCTGTGTGTGACTGGGTCTGTATGTCTGTATCTGTGTGTGACTGGGTCTGTATGTCTGTATGTGTGTGTGACTGTGTCTGTATCTGTATGTGACTGGGTCTGTATGTCTGTATGTGTGTGTGACTGGGTCTGTATCTGTGTGTGACTGGGTCTGTATGTCTGTATGTGTTTGTGTCTGGGGTCTGTATCTGTATGTGACTGGGTCTGTATCTGTAT
>JAUIMM010003300.1:0-126516 GCA_031769625.1 Taudactylus pleione | reverse complement strand
GTACCACTATACACCATATTCTATACTATGTACCACTATACAGCTCTACAGCATATTCTATACTATGTACCACTGTACACCATATTCTATACTATGTACCACTATACACCATATTCTATACTATGTACCATAATACACCATATTCTATACTATGTACCACTATACACCATATTCTATACTATGTACCACTATACACCATATTCTATGCTATGTACCACTATACACCAAATTCTATACTATGTACCACTATACAGCTCTACAGCATATTCTATACTATGTACCACTATACACCATGTTCTATACTATGTACCACTATACACCATGTTCTATACTATGTACCACTATACACCATATTCTATACTATGTACCACTATACACCATGCTCTATACTATGAACATCTATACACCATATTCTATACTATGTACCACTATACACAATATTCTATACTATGTACCACTATACAGCTCTACACCATATTCTATACTGTACCACTATACACCATATTCTATACTATGTACCACTATACACCATGTTCTATACTATGTACGACTATACACAATATTCTATACTATGTACCACTATACATCTCCACACCATATTCTATACTATGTACCATTATACACCATATTCTATACTATGTACCACTATACACCACATTCTATACTATGTACCACTATACACCATAATCTATACTATGTACCACTATACACCATATTATATACTATGTACCACAATGCACCGTATTCTGTACTATGTACCACTATACAGCATATTCTATACTATGTAATACTCCATATTCTATACTGTGTACCACTTTACACCATGTTCTATACTATGTACCACTATACACCATACTATGTACCACTATACACCATATTCTATACTATGTACCACGATACACCATATTCTTTACTATGTAGCTCTATACACCATATTCTATACTATATACCACTATACACCACATTCTATACTATGTACCACTATACAGCTCTACACCACATTCTATACTATACACCACATTCTATACTATGTACCACTATACACCATATTCTATACTATGTACCTCTATACACCATATTCTATACTATATACCACTATACACAATATTCTATACTATGTACCACTATACTGCTCTACACCACATTCTATACTAATTACCACTATCCACCATATTCTATACAATGTACCACTATAGAGCTCTACACCATATTCTATACTATGTACCACTATACACCACATTCTATACTATGTACCACTATACAGCTCTACACCATATACAACTATACACCACATTCAATACTATGTACCTCTATTCAGCTCTACACCACATTCTATACTATGTACCACTATACACCATATTCTCTACTATGTACCACTATACACCATATTCTATACTATGTACCTCTATACACCATTTCTATACTATGTACCACTATACACCATATTCTGTACTATGTACCACTATACAGCGCTACACCACATTCTATACTATATACCTCTATACAACATATTCTATAGTATGTACCACAATACAGCTCTACACCACATTCTATTCTATGTACCACTATACAGCTCTACACCATATACCACTATACAACACATTCTATACTATGTACCACTATACAGCTCTACACCACATTCTATACTATGTACCACTACACACCATATTCTACACTATGTACCACTATACCCCATATTCTACACTATGTACCACTGTACCCCAAATTCTATACTATATACCACTATACCCCATTTTCTATGTACCACTATGCACCATATTCTATACTATGTACCACTATACACCATATTCTATACTATGTACCAATATACACCATATTCTATGCTATGTACCACTATACACCATATTCTATACTATGTACCACTATACAGCTCTACAGCATATTCTATACTATGTACCACTAAACACCATGTTCTATACTATGTACCACTAAACACCATGATCTATACTATGTACCACTATACAGCATGTTCTCTACTATGTACCACTATACACCATATTCTATACTATACCACTATACACCATGTTCTATACTATGTACCACTATACACCATATTCTATACTATGTACCACTATACACAATATTCTATACTATGTACCACTATACATAATATTCTATACTATGTACCACTATACAGCTGCACACCATATTCTATACTGTACCACTATACACCATATTCTATACTATGTACCACTATACACCATGTTCTATACTATGTACGACTATACACAATATGTACCACTATACAGCTCCACACCATATTCTATACTATGTAGCATTATACACCATATTCTGTACTATGTACCACTATACACCACATTCTATACTATGTACCACTATACACCATATTCTATACTATGTACCACTCTACACCATATTCTATACTATATACCACTATACCCCATTTTCTATGTACCACTATGCACCATTTTCTATACTATGTACCAATATACACCATATTCTATACTATGTTCCACTATACACCATATTCTATACTATTTACCACTATACACCATATTCTATGCAATTTACCACTATACACCATATTCTATACTATGTACCACTATACAGCACTACAGCATATTCTATACTATGTACCACTATACACCATGTTCTATACTATGTACCACTATACACCATATTCTATACTATGTACCACTATACACCATGTTCTATACTATGTACCACTATACACCATATTCTATACTATGTACCACTATACATCATGTTCTATACTATGTAACACTATACACCATATTCTATACTATGTACCACTATACACAATATTCTATACTATGTACCACTATAAAGCTCTACACCATATTCTCTACTGTACCACTATACACCATATTATGTGCTATGTACCACTATACACCATGTTCTATACTATGTACCACTCTACACAATATTCTATACTATGTACCACTATACAGCTCCACACCTTATTCTATACTATGTACCATTATACACCATATTCTATACTATGTACCACTATACACCACATTCTATACTATGTACCACTATACACCATAATCTATACTATGTACCACTATACACCATATTATATACTATGAACCACAATGCACCATTTTCTATACTATGTACCACTATACAGCATATTCTATACTATGTAATACACCATATTCTATACTGTGTACCACTATACACCATGTTCTATACTATGTACCACTATACACCATACTATGTACCACTATACACCATATTCTATACTATGTACTTCTATACACCATAATCTATACTATGTACCATGATACACCATATTCTATACTATGTACCACTATACACCATATTCTATACTATATACCACTATACACCACATTCTATACTATGTACCACTATACAGCTCTACACCACAATCTATACTATACACCACATTCTATACTATGTACCACTATACACCATATTCTATACTATGTACCTCTATACACCATATTCTATACTATATACCACTATACACAATATTCTATACTATGTACCACTATACAGCTCTAAACCACATTCTATACTAAATACCACTATACACCATATTCTATACAATGTACCACTATACAGCTCTACACCATATTCTATACTATATACCACTATACACCACATTCTATACTATGTACCACTATACAGCTCTACACCATATACAACTATATACCACATTCTATACAATGTACCTCTATTCAGCTCTACACCACATTCTATACTATGTACCACTATACACCACATTCTCTACTATGTACCACTATACACCATATTCTATACTATGTACCTCTATACACCATTTCTATACTATGTACCACTATACACCATATTCTATACTATGTACCACTATACAGCGCTACACCACATTCTATACTATATACCACTATACAACATATTCTATACTATGTACCACAATACAGCTCTACACCACATTCTATTCTATGTACCACTATAGAGCTGTACACCATATACCACTATACAACACATTCTATACTATGTACCACTATACAGCTCTACACCACATTCTATACTTTGTACCACTACACACCACATTCTGTACTATGTACCACTGTAGACCATATTCTTTACTATGTACCACTATACACCATATTCTACACTATGTATCACTATACCCCATTTTCTACACTATGTACCACTGTACCCCAAATTCTATACTATATACCACTATACCCCAATTTCTATGTACCACTATGCACCATATTCTATACTATGTACCACTATACACCATATTCTATACTATTTACCATTATACACCATATTCTATACTATGTACCACTATACACCATATTCTATACTATGTACCACTATACACCATATTCTATGCTATGTACCACTATACACCATATTCTATACTATGTACAACTATACAGCTCTACAGCATATTCTATACTATGTACCACTATACACCATGTTCTATACTATGTACCACTATACACCATGTTCTATACTATGTACCACTATACACCATATTCTATACTATGTACCACTATACACCATGTTCTATACTATGTACCACTATACACCATATTCTATACTATGTACCACTATAAACAATATTCTATACTATGTTCGACTATACAGCTCTACACCATATTCTATACTGTACCACTATACACCATATTCTATACTATGTACCACTATACACCATGTTCTATACTATGTACCACTATACACAATATTCTATACTATGTACCACTATACAGCTCCACACCATATTCTATACTATGCACCATTATACACCATATTCTATACTATGTACCACTATACACCACATTCTATACTATGTACCACTATACACCATAATCTATACTATGTACCACTATACACCATATTATATACTATGTACCACAATGCACCGTATTCTATACTATGTACCACTATACAGCATATTCTATACTATGTAATACACCATATTATATACTGTGTACCGCTATACACCATGTTCTATACTATGTACCACTATACACCATACTATGTACCACTATACACCATATTCTGTACTATGTACTTCTATACACCATATTCTATACTATGTACCATGATACACCATATTCTATACTATGTACCACTATACACCATATTCTATACTATGTACCACTATACACCATGTTCTATACTATGTACCACTATACACCATATTCTATACTATTTACCACTATACAAAATATTCTATACTATGTACCACTATACAGCTCTACACCATATTCTATACTGTACCACTATACTCCATATTCTATACTATGTACCACTATACACCATGTTCTATACTATGTACCACTATACACAATATTCTATACTATGTAACACTATACAGCTCCACATCATATTCTATACTATGTACCATTATACACCATATTCTATACTATGTACCACTATACACCACATTCTATACTATGTACCATTATACACCATAATCTATACTATGTACCACTATACACCATGTTCTAAACTATGTACCACTATACACAATATTCTATACTATGTACCACTATACAGCTCCACTCCATATTCTATACTATGTACCATTATACACCATATTCTATACTATGTACCACTATACAGCTCTACACCACATTCTATACTATACACCACATTCTATACTATGTACCACTATACACCATATTCTATACTATATACCTCTATACACCATATTATATACTATATACCACTATACACAATATTCTATACTATGTACCACTATACAGCTCTACACCACATTCTAAACTAAATACCACTATACACCATATTCTATACAATGTACCTCTATACAGCTCTACACCATATTCTATACTATGTACCACTATACACCGCATTCTATACTATGTACCACTATACAGCTCTACACCATATACAACAATACACCACATTCTATACTATGTACCTCTATTCAGCTCTACACCACATTCTATACTATGTACCACTATACACCACATTCTCTACTATGTACCACTATACACCATATTCTATACTATGTACCAATATACAGCGCTACACCACATTCTATACTATATACCTCTATACAACATATTCTATACTATGTACCACTACACACCACATTCTGTACTATGTACCACTATAGACCATATTCTTTACTATGTACCACTATACACCATATTCTACACTATGTACCACTATACCCCATATTCTACACTATGTACCACTGTACCCCAAATTCTATACTATATACCACTATACCCCACAATTTCTATGTACCACTATGCACCATATTCTATACTATGTACCACTATACACCATATTCTATACTATGTACCATTATACACCATATTCTATACTATGTACCACTATACACCATATTCTATACTATGTACCACTATACACCATATTCTATGCTATGTACCACTATACACCATATTCTATACTATGTACCACTATACAGCTCTACAGCATATTCTATACTATGTACCACTGTACACCATATTCTATACTATGTACCACTATACACCATATTCTATACTATGTACCATAATACACCATATTCTATACTATGTACCACTATACACCATATTCTATACTATGTACCACTATACACCATATTCTATGCTATGTACCACTATACACCAAATTCTATACTATGTACCACTATACAGCTCTACAGCATATTCTATACTATGTACCACTATACACCATGTTCTATACTATGTACCACTATACACCATGTTCTATACTATGTACCACTATACACCATATTCTATACTATGTACCACTATACACCATGCTCTATACTATGAACATCTATACACCATATTCTATACTATGTACCACTATACACAATATTCTATACTATGTACCACTATACAGCTCTACACCATATTCTATACTGTACCACTATACACCATATTCTATACTATGTACCACTATACACCATGTTCTATACTATGTACGACTATACACAATATTCTATACTATGTACCACTATACATCTCCACACCATATTCTATACTATGTACCATTATACACCATATTCTATACTATGTACCACTATACACCACATTCTATACTATGTACCACTATACACCATAATCTATACTATGTACCACTATACACCATATTATATACTATGTACCACAATGCACCGTATTCTGTACTATGTACCACTATACAGCATATTCTATACTATGTAATACTCCATATTCTATACTGTGTACCACTTTACACCATGTTCTATACTATGTACCACTATACACCATACTATGTACCACTATACACCATATTCTATACTATGTACCACGATACACCATATTCTTTACTATGTAGCTCTATACACCATATTCTATACTATATACCACTATACACCACATTCTATACTATGTACCACTATACAGCTCTACACCACATTCTATACTATACACCACATTCTATACTATGTACCACTATACACCATATTCTATACTATGTACCTCTATACACCATATTCTATACTATATACCACTATACACAATATTCTATACTATGTACCACTATACTGCTCTACACCACATTCTATACTAATTACCACTATCCACCATATTCTATACAATGTACCACTATAGAGCTCTACACCATATTCTATACTATGTACCACTATACACCACATTCTATACTATGTACCACTATACAGCTCTACACCATATACAACTATACACCACATTCAATACTATGTACCTCTATTCAGCTCTACACCACATTCTATACTATGTACCACTATACACCATATTCTCTACTATGTACCACTATACACCATATTCTATACTATGTACCTCTATACACCATTTCTATACTATGTACCACTATACACCATATTCTGTACTATGTACCACTATACAGCGCTACACCACATTCTATACTATATACCTCTATACAACATATTCTATAGTATGTACCACAATACAGCTCTACACCACATTCTATTCTATGTACCACTATACAGCTCTACACCATATACCACTATACAACACATTCTATACTATGTACCACTATACAGCTCTACACCACATTCTATACTATGTACCACTACACACCATATTCTACACTATGTACCACTATACCCCATATTCTACACTATGTACCACTGTACCCCAAATTCTATACTATATACCACTATACCCCATTTTCTATGTACCACTATGCACCATATTCTATACTATGTACCACTATACACCATATTCTATACTATGTACCAATATACACCATATTCTATGCTATGTACCACTATACACCATATTCTATACTATGTACCACTATACAGCTCTACAGCATATTCTATACTATGTACCACTAAACACCATGTTCTATACTATGTACCACTAAACACCATGATCTATACTATGTACCACTATACAGCATGTTCTCTACTATGTACCACTATACACCATATTCTATACTATACCACTATACACCATGTTCTATACTATGTACCACTATACACCATATTCTATACTATGTACCACTATACACAATATTCTATACTATGTACCACTATACATAATATTCTATACTATGTACCACTATACAGCTGCACACCATATTCTATACTGTACCACTATACACCATATTCTATACTATGTACCACTATACACCATGTTCTATACTATGTACGACTATACACAATATGTACCACTATACAGCTCCACACCATATTCTATACTATGTAGCATTATACACCATATTCTGTACTATGTACCACTATACACCACATTCTATACTATGTACCACTATACACCATATTCTATACTATGTACCACTCTACACCATATTCTATACTATATACCACTATACCCCATTTTCTATGTACCACTATGCACCATTTTCTATACTATGTACCAATATACACCATATTCTATACTATGTTCCACTATACACCATATTCTATACTATTTACCACTATACACCATATTCTATGCAATTTACCACTATACACCATATTCTATACTATGTACCACTATACAGCACTACAGCATATTCTATACTATGTACCACTATACACCATGTTCTATACTATGTACCACTATACACCATATTCTATACTATGTACCACTATACACCATGTTCTATACTATGTACCACTATACACCATATTCTATACTATGTACCACTATACATCATGTTCTATACTATGTAACACTATACACCATATTCTATACTATGTACCACTATACACAATATTCTATACTATGTACCACTATAAAGCTCTACACCATATTCTCTACTGTACCACTATACACCATATTATGTGCTATGTACCACTATACACCATGTTCTATACTATGTACCACTCTACACAATATTCTATACTATGTACCACTATACAGCTCCACACCTTATTCTATACTATGTACCATTATACACCATATTCTATACTATGTACCACTATACACCACATTCTATACTATGTACCACTATACACCATAATCTATACTATGTACCACTATACACCATATTATATACTATGAACCACAATGCACCATTTTCTATACTATGTACCACTATACAGCATATTCTATACTATGTAATACACCATATTCTATACTGTGTACCACTATACACCATGTTCTATACTATGTACCACTATACACCATACTATGTACCACTATACACCATATTCTATACTATGTACTTCTATACACCATAATCTATACTATGTACCATGATACACCATATTCTATACTATGTACCACTATACACCATATTCTATACTATATACCACTATACACCACATTCTATACTATGTACCACTATACAGCTCTACACCACAATCTATACTATACACCACATTCTATACTATGTACCACTATACACCATATTCTATACTATGTACCTCTATACACCATATTCTATACTATATACCACTATACACAATATTCTATACTATGTACCACTATACAGCTCTAAACCACATTCTATACTAAATACCACTATACACCATATTCTATACAATGTACCACTATACAGCTCTACACCATATTCTATACTATATACCACTATACACCACATTCTATACTATGTACCACTATACAGCTCTACACCATATACAACTATATACCACATTCTATACAATGTACCTCTATTCAGCTATACACCACATTCTATACTATGTACCACTATACACCACATTCTCTACTATGTACCACTATACACCATATTCTATACTATGTACCAATATACACCATATTCTATACCATGTACCACTATACACCATATTCTATGCTATGTACCACTATACACCATATTCTATACCATGTACCACTATACACCATATTCTATACCATGTACCACTATACACCATATTCTATACCATGTACCACTATACACCATATTCTATGCTATGTACCACTATACACCATATTCTATACTATGTACCACTATACAGCTCTACAGCATATTCTATACTATGTACCACTATACACCATGTTCTATACTATGTACCACTATACACCATGTTCTATACTATGTACCACTATACACCATGTTCTATACTATGTACCACTATACACCATATTCTACACTATGTACCACTATACACCATGTTCTATACTATGTACCACTATACACCATATTCTATACTATGTACCACTATACACAATATTCTATACTATGTACTTCTATACAGCTCTACACCATATTCTATACTGTACCACTATACACCATATTCTATACTATGTACCACTATACAGCTCCACACCATATTCTATACTATGTACCATTATACACCATATTCTATACTATGTACCACTATACACCATAATCTATACTATGTACTACTATACACCATATTATATACTATGTACCACAATGCACCGTATTATATACTATGTACCACTATACAGCATATACTATACTATGTAATACACCATATTCTATACTGTGTACCACTATACACCATGTTCTATACTATGTACCACTATACACCATACTATGTACTACTATACACCATATTCTATACTATGTACCACGATACACCATATTCTATACTATGTACCACTATACACCATATTCTATACTATATACCACTATACACCACATTCTATACTATGTACCACTATACAGCTCTACACCACATTCTATACTATACACCACATTCTATACTATGTACTACTATACACCATATTCTATACTATGTACCTCTATACACCATATTCTGTACTATATACCACTATACAGCTCTACACCACATTCTATACTAAATACCACTATACACCATATTCTATACAATGTACCACTATAAAGCTCTACACCATATTCTATACTATGTACCACTATACACCACATTCTATACTATGTACCACTTTACAGCTCTACACCATATACAACTATACACCACATTCTATACTATGTACCTCTATTCAGCTCTACACCACATTCTATACTATGTACCACTATACACCACATTCTCTACTATGTACCACTATACACCATATTCTATACTATGTACCTCTATACACCATTTCTATACTATGTACCACTATACACCATATTCTATACTATGTACCACTATACAGCGCTACACCACATTCTATACTATATACCTCTATACAACATATTCTATACTATGTACCACAATACAACTCTACACCACATTCTATTCTATGTACCACTATAGAGCTCTACACCGTATACCACTATACAACACATTCTATACTATGTACCACTATACAGCTCTACACCACATTCTATACTATGTCCCACTACACACCACATTCTGTACTATGTACCACTATAGACCATATTCTTTACTATGTACCACTATACACGATATTCTACACTATGTACCGCTATACCACATATTCTACACTATGTACCACTGTACCCCAAATTCTATACTATATACCACTATTCCCCAATTTCTATGTACCACTATGCACCATATTCTATACTATGTACCACTATACACCATATTCTATACTATGTACCATTATACACCATATTCTATACTATGTACCACTATACACCATATTCTATACTATGTACCACTATACACCATATTCTATGCTATGTACCACTATACACCATATTCTATACTATGTACCACTATACAGCTCTACAGCATATTCTATACTATGTACCACTATACACCATGTTCTATACTATGTACTACTATACACCATATTCTATACTATGTACCACTATACACCATATTCTATACTATGTACCACTATACACCATGTTCTATACTATGTACCACTATACACCATATTCTATACTATGTACCACTATACACAATATTCTATACTATGTACCATTATACAGCTCTACACCATATTCTATACTGTACCACTATAAACCATATTCTATACTATGTACCACTATAAACCATGTTCTATACTATGTACCACTATACACAATATTCTATACTATGTACCACTATACAGCTCCACACCATATTCTATACTATGTACCATTGTACATCATATTCTATACTATGTACCACTATACAACACATTCTATACTATGTACCACTATACACCATAATCTATACTATGTATTACTATACACCATATTATATACTATGTACCACAATGCACCATATTCTATACTATGTACCACTATACACCATATTCTATACTATGTTCCACTATACAGCATATTATATACTATGTAATACACCATATTCTATACTGTGTACCACTACACACCATGTTCTATACTATGTACCACTATACACCATACTACGTACCACTATACACCATATTCTATACTATGTACTTCTCTACACCATATTCTATACTATGTACCACGATACACCATATTCTATACTATGTACCACTATACACCATATTCTATACTATATACCACTACACACCACATTCTATACTATGTACTACTATACAGCTGTACACCACATTCTATACTATACACCATATTCTATACTATGTACCACTATACACCATATTCTATACTATGTACCTCTATACACCATATTCTATACTATATACCACTATACACAATATTCTATACTATATACCACTATACAGCTCTACACCACATTCTATACTTAGTACCTCTATACACCACATTCTATACTATATACCACTATACAGCTCTACACCATATACAACTATACACCACATTCTATACTATGTACCTCTATTCAGCTCTACACCACATTCTATACTATGTACCACTATACACCACATTCTCTACTATGTACCACTTTACACTATATTCTATACTATGTACCACTATACACCATATTCTATACTATGTACCACTATACAGAGCTACACCACATTCTATACTATATACCTCTATACAACATATTCTATACTATGTACCACAGTACAGCTCTACACCACATTCGTTTCTATGTACCACTATACAGCTCTACACCATATAGCTCTATACAACACATTCTATACTATGTACCACTATACAGCTCTACACCACATTCTATACTTTGTACCACTACACACCACATTCTGTACTATGTACCACTATAGACCATATTCTTTACTATGTACCACTATACACCATATTCTACACTATGTACCACTATACCCCATATTCTACACTATGTACCACTGTACCCCAAATTCTATACTATATACCACTATACCCCATTTTCTATGTAACACTATGCACCATATTCTATACTATGTACCACTATACACCATATTCTATACTATGTACCAATATACACCATATTCTATACCATGTACCACTATACACCATATTCTATGCTATGTACCACTATACACCATATTCTATACCATGTACCACTATACACCATATTCTATACCATGTACCACTATACACCATATTCTATACCATGTACCACTATACACCATATTCTATGCTATGTACCACTATACACCATATTCTATACTATGTACCACTATACAGCTCTACAGCATATTCTATACTATGTACCACTATACACCATGTTCTATACTATGTACCACTATACACCATGTTCTATACTATGTACCACTATACACCATGTTCTATACTATGTACCACTATACACCATATTCTACACTATGTACCACTATACACCATGTTCTATACTATGTACCACTATACACCATATTCTATACTATGTACCACTATACACAATATTCTATACTATGTACTTCTATACAGCTCTACACCATATTCTATACTGTACCACTATACACCATATTCTATACTATGTACCACTATACAGCTCCACACCATATTCTATACTATGTACCATTATACACCATATTCTATACTATGTACCACTATACACCATAATCTATACTATGTACTACTATACACCATATTATATACTATGTACCACAATGCACCGTATTATATACTATGTACCACTATACAGCATATTCTATACTATGTAATACACCATATTCTATACTGTGTACCACTATACACCATGTTCTATACTATGTACCACTATACACCATACTATGTACTACTATACACCATATTCTATACTATATACCACGATACACCATATTCTATACTATGTACCACTATACACCATAATCTATACTATATACCACTATACACCACATTCTATACTATGTACCACTATACAGCTCTACACCACATTCTATACTATACACCACATTCTATACTATGTACCACTATACACCATATTCTATACTATGTACCTCTATACACCATATTCTGTACTATATACCACTATACACCATATTCTATACTATGTACCACTATACAGCTCTACACCACATTCTATACTAAATAACACTATACACCATATTCTATACAATGTACCACTATAAAGCTCTACACCATATTCTATACTATGTACCACTATACACCACATTCTATACTATGTACCACTATATACCACATTCTCTACTATGTACCACTATACACCATATTCTATACTATGTACCTCTATACACCATTTCTATACTATGTACCACTATACACCATATTCTATACTGTGTACCACTATACAGCGCTACACCACATTCTATACTATATACCTCTATACAACATATTCTATACTATGTACCACAATACAGCTCTACACCACATTCTATTCTATGTACCACTATACAGCTCTACACCGTATACCACTATACAACACATTCTATACTATGTACCACTATACAGCTCTACACCACATTCTATACTATGTCCCACTGCACACCACATTCTGTACTATGTACCACTATAGACCATATTCTTTACTATGTACCACTATACACCATATTCTACACTATGTACCACTATACCCCATATTCTACACTATGTACCACTGTACCCCAAATTCTATACTATATACCACTATTCCCCAATTTCTATGTACCACTATGCACCATATTCTATACTATGTACCACTATACACCATATTCTATACTATGTACCATTATACACCATATTCTATACTATGTACCACTATACACCATATTCTATACTATGTACCACTATACACCATATTCTATGCTATGTACCACTATACACCATACTCTATACTATGTACCACTATACAGCTCTACAGCATAATCTATACTATGTACCACTATACACCATGTTCTATACTATGTACCACTATACACCATGTTGTATACTATGTACCACTATACACCATGTTCTATACTATGTACCACTATACACCATATTCTATACTATGTACCACTATACACAATATTCTATACTATGTACCATTATACAGCTCTACACCATATTCTGTACTGTACCACAATAAACCATATTCTATACTATGTACCACTATAAACCATGTTCTATACTATGTACCACTATACACAATATTCTATACTATGTACCACTATACAGCTCCACACAATATTCTATACTATGTACCATTATACACCATATTCTATACTATGTACCACTATACAACACATTCTAGACTATGTACCACTATACACCATAATCTATACTATGTACCACTATACACCATATTATATACTATGTACCACAATGCACCGTATTCTATACTATGTACCACTATACACCATGTTCTATACTATGTACCACTATACACCATATTCTATACTATGTACCACTATACACAATATTCTATACTATGTACCACTATACAGCTCTACACCATATTCTATACTGTACCACTATACACCATATTCTATACTATGTACCACTATACACCATGTTCTATACTATGTACCACTATACACAATATTCTATACTATGTACCACTATACAGCTCCACACCATATTCTATACTATGTACCATTATACACCATATTCTATACTATGTACCACTATACACCACATTCTAAACTATGTACCACTATACACCATAATCTATACTATGTACCACTATACACCATATTATATACTATGTACCAAAATGCACCGTATTCTATACTATGCACCACTATACAGCATATTATATACTATGTAATACACCATATTCTATACTGTGTACCACTATACACCATGTTCTATACTATGTACCACTATACACCATACTACGTACCACTATACACCATATTCTATACTATGTACTTCTATACACCATATTCTATACTTTGTACCACTACACACCACATTCTGTACTATGTACCACTATAGACCATATTCTTTACTATGTACCACTATACACCATATTCTACACTATGTACCACTATACCCCATATTCTACACTATGTACCACTGTACCCCAAATTCTATACTATATACCACTATACCCCATTTTCTATGTAACACTATGCACCATATTCTATACTATGTACCACTATACACCATATTCTATACTATGTACCAATATACACCATATTCTATACCATGTACCACTATACACCATATTCTATGCTATGTACCACTATACACCATATTCTATACCATGTACCACTATACACCATATTCTATACCATGTACCACTATACACCATATTCTATACCATGTACCACTATACACCATATTCTATGCTATGTACCACTATACACCATATTCTATACTATGTACCACTATACAGCTCTACAGCATATTCTATACTATGTACCACTATACACCATGTTCTATACTATGTACCACTATACACCATGTTCTATACTATGTACCACTATGCACCATGTTCTATACTATGTACCACTATACACCATATTCTACACTATGTACCACTATGCACCATGTTCTATACTATGTACCACTATACACCATATTCTATACTATGTACCACTATACACAATATTCTATACTATGTACCTCTATACAACTCTACACCATATTCTATACTGTACCACTATACACCATATTCTATACTATGTACCACTATACAGCTCCACACCATATTCTATACTATGTACCATTATACACCATATTCTATACTATGTACCACTATACACCATAATCTATACTATGTACTACTATACACCATATTATATACTATGTACCACAATGCACCGTATTATATACTATGTACCACTATACAGCATATTCTATACTATGTAATACACCATATTCTATACTGTGTACCACTATACACCATGTTCTATACTATGTACCACTATACACCATACTATGTACTACTATACACCATATTCTATACTATGTACCACGATACACCATATTCTATACTATGTACCACTATACACCATAATCTATACTACATACCACTATACACCACATTCTATACTATGTACCACTATACAGCTCTACACCACATTCTATACTATACACCACATTCTATACTATGTACCACTATACACCATATTCTATACTATGTACCACTATACACCATAATCTATACTATGTACCACTATACACCATATTATATACTATGTACCACAATGCACCGTATTCTATACTATGTACCACTATACACCATGTTCTATACTATGTACCACTATACACCATATTCTATACTATGTACCACTACACACAATATTCTATACTATGTACCACTATACAGCTCTACACCATATTCTATACTGTACCACTATACACCATATTCTATACTATGTACCACTATACACCATGTTCTATACTATGTACCACTATACACAATATTCTATACTATGTACCACTATACAGCTCCACACCATATTCTATACTATGTACCATTATACACCATATTCTATACTATGTACCACTATACACCACATTCTAAACTATGTACCACTATACACCATAATCTATACTATGTACCACTATACACCATATTATATACTATGTACCAAAATGCACCGTATTCTATACTATGCACCACTATACAGCATATTATATACTATGTAATACACCATATTCTATACTGTGTACCACTATACACCATGTTCTATACTATGTACCACTATACACCATACTACGTACCACTATACACCATATTCTATACTATGTACTTCTATACACCATATTCTATACTTTGTACCACTACACACCACATTCTGTACTATGTACCACTATAGACCATATTCTTTACTATGTACCACTATACACCATATTCTACACTATGTACCACTATACCCCATATTCTACACTATGTACCACTGTACCCCAAATTCTATACTATATACCACTATACCCCATTTTCTATGTAACACTATGCACCATATTCTATACTATGTACCACTATACACCATATTCTATACTATGTACCAATATACACCATATTCTATACCATGTACCACTATACACCATATTCTATGCTATGTACCACTATACACCATATTCTATACCATGTACCACTATACACCATATTCTATACCATGTACCACTATACACCATATTCTATACCATGTACCACTATACACCATATTCTATGCTATGTACCACTATACACCATATTCTATACTATGTACCACTATACAGCTCTACAGCATATTCTATACTATGTACCACTATACACCATGTTCTATACTATGTACCACTATACACCATGTTCTATACTATGTACCACTATGCACCATGTTCTATACTATGTACCACTATACACCATATTCTACACTATGTACCACTATGCACCATGTTCTATACTATGTACCACTATACACCATATTCTATACTATGTACCACTATACACAATATTCTATACTATGTACCTCTATACAACTCTACACCATATTCTATACTGTACCACTATACACCATATTCTATACTATGTACCACTATACAGCTCCACACCATATTCTATACTATGTACCATTATACACCATATTCTATACTATGTACCACTATACACCATAATCTATACTATGTACTACTATACACCATATTATATACTATGTACCACTATACAGCATATTCTATACTATGTAATACACCATATTCTATACTGTGTACCACTATACACCATGTTCTATACTATGTACCACTATACACCATACTATGTACTACTATACACCATATTCTATACTATGTACCACGATACACCATATTCTATACTATGTACCACTATACACCATAATCTATACTACATACCACTATACACCACATTCTATACTATGTACCACTATACAGCTCTACACCACATTCTATACTATACACCACATTCTATACTATATACCACTATACACCATATTCTATACTATGTACCTCTATACACCATATTCTGTACTATATACCACTATACACCATATTCTATACTATGTACCACTATACAGCTCTACACCACATTCTATACTAAATAACACTATACACCATATTCTATACAATGTACCACTATAAAGCTCTACACCATATTCTATACTATGTACCACTATACACCACATTCTATACTATGTACCACTTTACAGTTCTACACCATATACAACTATACACCACATTCTATACTTAGTACCTCTATTCAGCTCTACACCACATTCTATACTATGTACCACTATACACCACATTCTCTACTATGTACCACTATACACCATATTCTATACTATGTACCTCTATACACCATTTCTATACTATGTACCACTATACACCATATTCTATACTATGTACCACTATACAGCGCTACACCACATTCTATACTATATACCTCTATACAACATATTCTATACTATGTACCACAATACAGCTCTACACCACATTCTATTCTATGTACCACTATACAGCTCTACACCGTATACCACTATTACAACACATTCTATACTATGTACCACTATACAGCTCTACACCACATTCTATACTATGTCCCACTACACACCACATTCTGTACTATGTACCATTATTGACCATATTCTTTACTATGTACCACTATACACCATATTCTACACTATGTACCACTATACCCCATATTCTACACTATGTACCACTATACCCCATATTCTACACTATGTACCACTGTACCCCAAATTCTATACTATATACCACTATTCCCCAATTTCTATGTACCACTATGCACCATATTCTATACTATGTACCATTATACACCATATTCTATACTATGTACCACTATACACCATATTCTATACTATGTACCACTATACACCATATTCTATGCTATGTACCACTATACACCATATTCTATACTATGTACCACTATACAGCTCTACAGCATAATCTATACTATGTACCACTATACACCATGTTCTATACTATGTACCACTATACACCATGTTGTATACTATGTAACACTATACACCATGTTCTATACTATGTACCACTATACCTCATATTCTATACTATGTACCACTATACACCATGTTCTATACTATGTACCACTATACACCATATTCTATACTATGTACCACTATACACAATATTCTATACTATGTACCATTATACAGCTCTACACCATATTCTATACTGTACCACTATAAACCATATTCTATACTATGTACCACTATAAACCATGTTCTATACTATGTACCACTATACACAATATTCTATACTATGTACCACTATACAGCTCCACACAATATTCTATACTATGTACCATTATACACCATATTCTATACTATGTACCACTATACAACACATTCTATACTATGTACCACTATACACCATAATCTATACTATGTACCACTATACACCATATTATATACTATGTACCACAATGCACCGTATTCTATACTATGTACCACTATACACCATGTTCTATACTATGTACCACTATACACCATATTCTATACTATGTACCACTATACACAATATTCTTTACTATGTACCACTATACAGCTCTACACCATATTCTATACTGTACCACTATACACCATATTCTATACTATGTACCACTATACACCATGTTCTATACTATGTACCACTATACACAATATTCTATACTATGTACCACTATACAGCTCCACACCATATTCTATACTATGTACCATTATACACCATATTCTATACTATGTACCACTATACACCACATTCTATACTATGTACCACTATACACCATAATCTATACTATGTACCACTATACACCATATTATATACTATGTACCACAATGCACCGTATTCTATACTATGCACCACTATACAGCATATTATATACTATGTAATACACCATATTCTATACTGTGTACCACTATACACCATGTTCTATACTATGTACCACTATACACCATACTACGTACCACTATACACCATATTCTATACTATGTACTTCTATACACCATATTCTATACTATGTACCACGATACACCATATTCTATACTATGTACCACTATACACCATATTCTATACTATATACCACTACACACCACATTCTATACTATGTACTTCTATACAGCTCTACACCACATTCTATACTATACACCATATTCTATACTATGTACCACTATACACCATATTCTATACTATGTACCTCTATACACCATATTCTATACTATATACCACTATACACAATATTCTATACTATGTACCACTATACAGCTCTACACCACATTCTATACTTAGTACCTCTATACACCACATTCTATACTATGTACCACTATACAGCTCTACACCATATACAACTATACACCACATTCTATACTATGTACCTCTATTCAGCTCTACACCACATTCGCTACTATGTACCACTATACACCACATTCTCTACTATGTACCACTATACACCATATTCTATACTATGTACCACTATACAGCACTACACCACATTCTATACTATATACCTCTATACAACATATTCTATACTATGTCCCACAATACAGCTCTACACCACATTCGTTTCTATGTACCACTATACAGCTCTACACCATATAACTATATACAACACATTCTATACTATGTACCACTATACAGCTCTACACCACATTCTATACTTTGTACCACTACACACCACATTCTGTACTATGTACCACTATACACCATATTCTACACTAAGTACCACTGTACCCCAAATTCTATACTATATACCACTATACCCCATTTTCTATGTACCACTATGCACCATATTCTATACTATGTACCACTATACACAATATTCTATACTATGCACCAATATACACCATATTCTATACCATGTACCACTATACACCATATTCTATGCTATGTACCACTATACACCATATTCTATACCATTTACCACTATACACCATATTCTATACCATGTACCACTATACACCATATTCTATACCATGTACCACTATACACCATATTCTATGCTATGTACCACTATACACCATATTCTATACTATGTACCACTATACAGCTCTACAGCATATTCTATACTATGTACCACTATACACCATGTTCTATACTATGTACCACTATACACCATGTTCTATACTATGTACCACTATACACCATATTCTACACTATGTACCACTATACACCATGTTCTATACTATGTACCACTATACACCATATTCTATACTATGTACCACTATACACAATATTCTATACTATGTACCTCTATACAGCTCTACACCATATTCTATACTGTACCACTATACACCATATTCTATACTACGTACCACTATACAGCTCCACACCATATTATATACTATGTACCTTTATACACCATATTCTATACTATGTACCACTATACACTATAATCTATACTATGTACTACTATACACCATATTATATACTATGTACCACAATGCACCGTATTATATACTATGTACCACTATACAGCATATTCTATACTATGTAATACACCATATTCTATACTGTGTACCACTATACACCATGTTCTATACTATGTACCACTATACACCATACTATGTACTACTATACACCATATTCTATACTATATACTTCTATACACCATATTCTATACTATGAACCACGATACACCATGTTCTATACTATGTACCACTATACACCATATTCTATACTATATACCACTATACACCACATTCTATACTATGTACCACTATACAGCTCTACTCCACATTCTATACTATACACCACATTCTATACTATGTACCACTATACACCATATTCTATACTATGTACCTCTATACAACATATTATATACTATATACCACTATACACAATATTCTATAATATGTACCACTATACAGCTCTACACCACATTCTATACTAAATACCACTATACACCATATTCTATACAATGTACCACTATACAGCTCTACCCCATATTCTATACTATGTACCACTATACACCACATTCTATACTATGTACCACTATACAGCTCTACACCATATACAACTATACACAACATTCTATACTATGTACCTCTATTCAGCTCTACACCACATTCTATACTATGTACCACTATACACCACATTCTCTACTATGTACCACTATACACAATATTCTATACTATGTACCACTATACAGCGCCACACCATATTCTATACTATGTACCATTATACACCATATTCTATACTATGTACCACTATACACCATATTATATACTATGTATCACAATGCACCGTATTCTATACTATGTACCACTATACTGCATATTCTATACTATGTAATACACCATTTTCTATACAGTGTACCACTATACACCATGTTCTATACTATGTACCACTATACACCATAGTATGTACCACTATACACCATGTTCTATACTATATACTTCTATACACCATATTCTATACTGTGTACCACGATACACCATATTCTATACTATGTACCACTATACACCATATTCTATACTATATACCACTAAATACCACATTCTATACTATGTACCACTATACAGCTCTACACCACATTCTATACTATACACCACATTCTATACTATGTACCACTATACACCATATTCTATACTATGTACCTCTATACACCATATTCTATACTATATACCACTATACACAATATTCTATACTATGTACCACTATACAGCTCTACACCACATTCTATACTAAATACCACTATACACCATATTCTATACAATGTACCACTATACAGCTCTACACCATATTCTATACTATGTACCACTATACAGCTCTACACCATATACAACTATACACAACATTCTATACTATGTACCTCTATTCAGCTCTACACCACATTCTATACTATGTACCACTATACACCACATTCTCTACTATGTACCACTATACACCATATTCTATTATATATACCTCTATACACCATTTCTATACTATGTACCACTATACACCATATTCTATACTATGTACCACTATACAGCGCTACACCACATTCTATACTATATACCTCTATACAACATATTCTATACTATGTACCACAATACAGCTCTACACCACATTCTATTCTATATACCACTATACAGCTCTACACCATATAGCTCTATACAACACATTCTATACTATGTACCACTATACAGCTCTACAGCAAATTCTATACTTTGTACCACTACACACCACATTCTGTACTATGTACCAGTATAGACCATATTCTTTACTATGTACCACTATACACCATATTCTACACTATGTACCACTATACCCCATATTCTACACTATGTACCACTGTACCCCAAATTCTATACTATATACCACTATACCCCATTTTCTATGTACCACTGTGCACCATATTCTATGCTATGTACCACTATACACCATATTCTATACTATGTACCAATATACACCATATTCTATACTATGTACCACTATACACCATATTCTATACCATGTACCACTATACACCATATTCTATGCTATGTACCACTATACACCATATTCTATACTATATACCACTATACACAATATTCTATACTTTGTACCACTATACAGCTCTACAGCATATTCTATACTATGTACCACTATACACCATGTTCTATACTATGTACCACTATACACCATGTTCTATACTATGTACCACTATACACCATGTTCTATACTATGTAACACTATACACCATATTCTATACTATGTACCACTATACACCATGTTCTATACTATGTACCACTATACACCATATTCTATACTATGTACCACTATACACCATGTTTTATACTATGTACCACTATACACCATATTCTATACTATGTACCACTATACACAATATTCTATACTATGTACCACTATACAGCTCTACAACATATTCTATACTGTACCACTATACACCATATTCTATACTATGTACCACTATACAGCTCCACACCATATTCTATTCTATGTACCATTATACACCATATTCTATACTATGTACCACTATACACCATAATACATACTATGTACTAATATACACCATATTATATACTATGTACCACAATGCACCGTTTTCTATACTATGTACCACTATACAGCATATTCTATACTATGTAATACACCATATTCTATACTGTGTATATTCTATACTGTGTACCACTATACACCATGTTCTATACTATGTACCACTATACCCCATATTCTATATTATGTACCACTATACAGCTCTACAGCATATTCTATACTATGTACCACTATACACCATGTTCTATACTATGTACCACTATACACCATGTTATATACTATGTAACACTATACACCATGTTCTATACTATGTACCACTATACACCATATTCTATACTATGTACCACTATACACCATGTTCTATACTATGTACCACTATACACCATATTCTATACTATGTACCACTATACACAATATTCTATACTTTGTACCATTATACTGCTCTACACCATATTCTATACTGTACCACTATAAACCATATTCTATACTATGTACCACTATAAACCATGTTCTATACTATGTACCACTATACACAATATTCTATACTATGTACCACTATACAGCTCCACACCATATTCTATACTATGTACCATTATACACCATATTCTATACTATGTACAACTATACACCACATTCTATACTATGTTCCACTATACACCATAATCTATACTATGAACCACTATACAGCTCTACACCATATTCTATACTGTACCACTATACACCATATTCTATACTATGTACCACTATACAGCTCCACACCATATTCTATACTATGTACCATTGTACACCATATTCTATACTATGTACCACTATACACCACATTCTATACTATGTACCACTATACACCATAATCTATACTATGTACCACTATACACCATATTATATACTATGTACCACAATGCACCGTATTCTATACTATGTACCACTATACAGCATATTCTTTACTATGTAATACACCATTTTCTATACTGTGAACCACTATACACCATGTTCTATACTATGTACCACTCTACACCATACTATGTACTACTATACACCATATTCTATACTATGTACCACGATACACCATATTCTATACTATGTACTACTATACACCATATTCTATATTATATACCACTATACACCACATTTTATACTATGTACCACTATACAGCTCTACACCACATTCTATACTATACACCACTTTCTATACTATGTAACCTTATACACCATATTCTATAGTATGTACCTCTATACACCATATTCTATACTATATACCACTATACACCATATTCTATACTATGTACCACTATACAGCTCTACACCACATTCTATACTAAATACCACTATACACCATATTCTATACAATGTACCACTATACAGCTCTACATCATATTCTATACTATGTACCACTATACACCACATTCTATACTATGTACCACTATACAGCTCTACACCATATACAACTATACACCACATTCTATACTATGTACCTCTATTCAGCTCTACACCACATTCTATACTATGTACCACTATACACAACATTCTCTACTATGTACCACTATACACCATATTCTATACTATGTACCTCTATACACCATTTCTATACTATGTACCATGAAACACCATAATCTATACTATGTACCACTATACAGCGCTACACCACATTCTATACTATATAATTCTATACAACATATTCTATACTATGTACCACTATACAGCTCTACACCACATTCTATTCTATGTACCACTATACAGCTCTACACCATATACCACTATACAACTCATTCTATACTATGTACCACTATACAGCTCTACACCACATTCTATACTATGTACCACTACACTCCACATTCTGTACTATGTACCATTATAGACCATATTCTTTACTATGTACCACTATACACCATATTCAACACTATGTACCACTATACCCCATATTCTACACTATGTACCTCTATTCAGCTCTACACCACATTCTATACTATGTTCCACTATACACCACATTCTCTACTATGTACCACTATACACCAAATTCTATACTATATACCACTATACCCCATTTTCTATGTACCACTATGCACGATATTCTAAACTATGTACCACTATACACCATATTCTATACTATGTACCAATATACACCATATTCTATACTACGTACCACTATACACCATATTCTATACCATGTACCACTATACACCATATTCTATGCTATGTACCACTATACACCATATTCTATACTATGTACCACTATACACCGTGTTCTATACTATGTACCACTATACACAATATTCTATACTATGTACCACTATACAGCTCCACACCATATTCTATACTATGTACCATTATACACCATATTCTATACTATGTACCACTATACACAACATTCTATACTATGTACCACTATACTCCATAATCTATACTCTGTACCACTATACACCATATTATATACTATGTACCACAATGCACCGTATTCTATACTATGTACCACAATACAGCATATTCTATACTATGTAATACACCATATTCTATACTGTGTACCACTATACACCATGTTCTATACTATGTACCACTATACACCATACTATGTACCACTATACACCATATTCTATACTATGTACTTCTATACACCATATTCTATACTATGTACCACAATACACCATATTCTATACTAAGTACCACTATACACCATATTCTATACTATATACCACTATACACCACATTCTATACTATGTACCACTATACAGCTCTACACCACATTCTATACTATACACCACATTCTATACTATGTACCACTATACACCATATTCTATACTATGTACCTCTATACACCATATTCTATACTATATACCACAATACACAATATTCTATACTATGTACCACTATACAGCTCTAAACCACATTCTATACTAAATACCACTATACCCCATATTCTATACAATGTATCACTATACAGCTCTACACCATATTCTATACTATGTACCACTATACACCACATTCTATACTATGTACCACTATACAGCTCTACACCATATACAACTATACACCACATTCTATACAATGTACCTCTATTCAGCTCTACACCACATTCTATACTATGTACCACTATACACCACATTCTCTACTATGTACCACTATACACCATATTCTATACTATGTACCTCTATACACCATTTCTATACTATGTACCACTATACACCATATTCTATACTATGTACCACTATACAGCGCTACACCACATTCTATACTATATACCTCTATAGACAATATTCTATACTATGTACCACAATACAGCTCTACACCACATTCTATTCTATGTACCACTATAGAGCTCTACACCATATACCACTATACAACACATTCTATACTATGTACCACTATACAGCTCTACACCACATTCTATACTATGTACCACTACACACCACATTCTGTACTATGTACCACTATAGACCATATTCTTTACTATGTACCACTATACACCATATTCTACACTATGTACCACTATACCCCATATTCTACACTATGTACCACTGTACCCCAAATTCTATACTATATACCACTATACCCCATTTTCTATGTACCACTATGCACGATATTCTAAACTATGTACCACTATACACCTTATTCTATACTATGTACCAATATACACCATATTCTATACTACGTACCACTATACACCATATTCTATACCATGTACCACTATACACCATATTCTATGCTATGTACCACTATACACCATATTCTATACTATGTACCACTATACAGCTCTACAGCATATTCTATACTATGTACCACTATACTCCATATTCTATACTATGTACCACTATACACCATGTTCTATACTATGTACCACTATACACCATATTCTATACTATGTACCATTATTCACCATGTTCTATACTATGTTCCACTATACACCATATTGTATACTATATACCACTATACACAATATTCTATACTATGTACCACTATACAGCTCAACACCATATTCTATACTGTACCACTATACACCATATTCTATACTATGTACCACTATACACCATGTTCTAAACTATGTACCACTATACACAATATTCTATACTATGTACCACTATACAGCTCCACACCATATTCTATACTATGTACCATTATACACCATATTCTATACTATGTACCACTATACACCATAATCTATACTATGAACCACTATACACCGTAGTATATACTATGTACCACAATGCACCGTATTCTATACTATGTACCACTATTCAGCATATTCTATTCTATGTAATACACCATATTCTATACTGTGTACCACTTTACACCATGTTCTATACTATGTACCACTAAAAACCATACTATGTACTACTATACACCATATTCTATACTATGTACCACTATACACCATATTCTATACTATATACCACTATACACCACTTTCTATACTATGTACCACTATACAGCTCTACACCACATTCTATACTATACACCACATTCTATACTATGTACCACTATACACCATATTCTATACTATGTACCTCTATACACCATATTCTATGCTATATACCACTATACACAATATTCTATACTATGTACCACTATACAGCTCTACACCACATTCTATACTAAATACCACTATACACCATATTCTATACAATGTACCACTATACAGCTCTACACCATATTCTATACTATGTACCACTATATACCGCATTATATACTATGTTCCACTATACAGCTCTACACCATATACAACTATACACCACATTCTATACTATGTACCTCTATTCAGCTCTACACCACATTCTATACTATGTTCCACTATACACCACATTCTCTACTATGTACCACTATACACCATATTCTATACTATGTACCTCTATACACCATTTCTCTACTATGTACCACTATACACCATATTCTATACTATGTACCACTATACAGCGCTACACCACATTCTATACTATATACATCTATACAACATATTCTATACTATGTACCACAATACAGCTCTACACCACATTCTATTCTATGTACCACTATACAGCTCTACACCATATACCAGTATACAACACATTCTATACTATGTACCACTATACAGCTCTACACCACATTCTATACTATGTACCACTACACTCCACATTCTGTACTATGTACCACTATAGACCATATTCTTTACTATGTACCACTATACACCATATTCAACACTATGTACCACTATACCCCATATTCTACACTATGTACCACTGTACCCCAAATTCTATACTATATACCACTATACCCCATTTTCTATGTACCACTATGCACCATATTCTATACTATGTACCAATATACACCATATTCTATACTATGTACCACTATACACCATATTCTATACTATTTACCACTATACACCATATTCTGTGCTATGTACCACTATACACCATATTCTATGCTATGTACCACTATACAGCTCTACAGCATATTCTATACTATGTACCACTATACACCATGTTCTATACTATGTACCACTATACTCCATGTTCTATACTATGTACCACTATTCACCATGTTCTATACTATGTACCACTATACACCATATTCTATACTATGTACCACTATACACCATGTTCTATACTATGTACCACTATACACCATATTCTATACTATGTACCACTATACACAATATTCTATACTATGTACCACTATACAGCTCTATACCATATTCTATACTGTACCACTATACATCATATTCTATACTATGTACCACTATACACCTTGTTCTATACTATGTACCACTATACACAATATTCTATACTATGTACCACTATACAGCTCCACACCTTATTCTATACTATGTACCAATTATACACCATATTCTATACTATGTACCACTATAAACCACATTCTATACTATGTACCACTATACACCATAATCTATACTATGTATCACTATACAGCAAATTGTATACTATGTACCACAATGCACTGTATTCTATACTATGTACCACTATACAGCATATTCTATACTATGTAATACACCATATTCTATACTGTGTACCACTATACACCATGTTCTATACTATGTACCACTATACACCATACTATGTACCACTATTCACCATATTCTATACTATGTACTTCTATACACCATATTCTATACTATGTACCATGATACACCATATTCTATACTATGTACCACTATACACCATATTCTATACTATATACCACTATGCACCACATTCTATACTATGTACCACTATACAGCTCTACACCACATTCTGTACTATACACCACATTCTATACTATGTACCACTATACACCATATTCTATACTATGTACGTCTATACACCATATTCTATACTATATACCACTATACACAATATTCTATACTATGTACCACTATACAGCTCTAAACCACATTCTATACTAAACACCACTATACCCCATATTCTATACAATGTACCACTATACAGCTCTACACCATATTCTATACTATGTACCACTATACACCACATTCTATACTATGTACCACTATACAGCTCTACACCATATAGAACTATACACCACATTCTATACTATGTACCTCTATTCAGCTCTACACCACATTTTATACTATGTACCACTATACACCACATTCTCTACTATGTACCACTATACACCATATTCTATACTATGTACCTCTATACACCATTTCTATACTATGTACCACTATACACCATATTCTATACTATGTACCACTATACAGCGCTACACCACATTCTATACTATATACCTCTATACAACATATTCTATACTATGTACCACAATACAGCTCTACACCACATTCTATTCTATGTACCACTATAGAGCTCTACACCATATACCACTATACAACACATCTATACTATGTACCACTATACAGCTCTACACCACATTCTATACTATGTACCACTATACAACATGTTCTATGCTATATACCACTATACACCATATTCTATACTATGTACCACTATACAGCTCTACAGCATATTCTATACTATGTACCACTATACACCATGTTCTATACTATGTACCACTATACACCATGTTCTTTACTATGTACCACTATACACCATATTCTATACTATGTACCATTATACACCATGTTCTATACTATGTACCACTATACACCATATTCTATACTATGTACCACTATACACAATATTCTATACTATGTACCACTATACAGCTCAACACCATATTCTATACTGTACCACTATACACCATATTCTATACTATGTACCACTATACACCATGTTCTAAACTATGTACCACTATACACAATATTCTATACTATGTACCACTATACAGCTCCACACCATATTCTATACTATGTACCATTATACACCATATTCTATACTATGTACCACTATACCCACATTCTATACTATGTACCACTATACACCATAATCTATACTATGTACCACTATACACCGTAGTATATACTATGTACCACAATGCACCGTATTCTATACTATGTACCACTATTCAGCATATTCTATTCTATGTAATACACCATATTCTATACTGTGTACCACTATACACCATGTTCTAAACTATGTACCACTATACACCATACTATGTACTACTATACACCATATTCTATACTATGTACCACTATACACCATATTCTATACTATATACCACTATACACCACATTCTATACTATGTACCACTATACAGCTCTACACCACATTCTATACTATACACCACATTCTATACTATGTACCACTATACACCATATTCTATACTATGTACCTCTATACACCATATTCTATGCTATATACCACTATACACAATATTCTATACTATGTACCACTATACAGCTCTACACCACATTCTATACTAAATACCACTATACACCATATTCTATACAATGTACCACTATACAGCTCTACACCATATTCTATACTATGTACCACTGTACACCGCATTCTATACTATGTTCCACTATACAGCTCTACACCATATACAACTATACACCACATTCTATTCTATGTACCTCTATTCAGCTCTACACCACATTCTATACTATGTACCACTATACACCACATTCTCTACTATGTACCACTATACACCATATTCTATACTAGGTACCTCTATACACCATTTCTATACTATGTACCACTATACACCATATTCTATACTATGTACCACTATACAGCGCTACACCACATTCTATACTATATACCTCTATACAACATATTCTATACTATGTACCACAATACAGATCTACACCACATTCTATTCTATGTACCACTATACAGCTCTACACCATATACCACTATACAACACATTCTATACTATGTACCACTATACAGCTCTACACCACATTCTATACTATGTACCACTACACACCACATTCTGTACTATGTACCACTATAGACCATATTCTTTACTATGTATCACTATACACCATATTCTACACTATGTACCACTATACCCCATATTCTACACTATGTACCACTGTACCCCAAATTCTATACTATATACCACTATACCCCAATTTCTGTGTACCACTATGCACCATATTCTATACTATGTACCACTATACACCATATTCTATACTATGTACCATTATATACCATATTCTATACTTTGTACCACTATACACCATATTCTATACTATGTACCACTATACAGCTCTACACCATATTCTAAACTATGCACCACTATACACCACATTCAATACTATGTACCACTATACAGCTCTAAACCATATTCTAAACTATGTACCACTATACACCACATTCCATACTATGTACCACTATACACCATAATCTATACTATGTACCACTATACACCATATTATATACTATGTACCACAATGCACCGTTTTCTATACTATGTACCACTATACAGCATATTCTATACTATGTAATACACCATATTCTATACTGTGTACCACTATACACCATGTTCTATACTATGTACCACTATACACCATACTATGTACCACTATACACCATATTCTATACTATGTACTTCTATACACCATAATCTATACTATGTACCACAATACACCATATTCTATACTATGTACCAATATACACCATATTCTATACTATATACCACTATACACCACATTCTATACTATGTACCACTATACAGCTCTACACCACATTCTATACTATACACCACATTCTATACTATGTACCACTATACACCATATTCTATACTATGTACCTCTATACACCATATTCTATACTATATACCACTATACACAATATTCTATACAATGTACCACTATACAGCTCTACACCATATTCTATACTATGTACCACTATACACCACATTCTATACTATGTACCACTATACAGCTCTACACCATATACAACTATATACCACATTCTATACTATGTACCTCTATTCAGCTCTACACCACATTCTATACTATGTACCACTATACACCACATTCTCTACAATGTACCACTATACACCATATTCTATACTATGTACCTCTATACACCATTTCTATACTATGTACCACTATACAGCGCTACACCACATTCTATACTATATACCTCTATACAACATATTCTATACTATGTACCACAATACAGATCTACACCACATTCTATTCTATGTACCACTATACAGCTCTACACCATATACCACTATACAACACATTCTATACTATGTACCACTATACAGCTCTACACCACATTCTATACTATGTACCACTACACACCACATTCTGTACTATGTACCACTATAGACCATATTCTTTACTATGTATCACTATACACCATATTCTACACTATGTACCACTATACCCCATATTCTACACTATGTACCACTGTACCCCAAATTCTATACTAAATACCACTATACTCCAATTTCTGTGTACCACTATGCACCATATTCTATACTATGTACCACTATACACCATATTCTATACTATGTACCATTATATACCATATTCTATACTATGTACCACTATACACCATATTCTATACTATGTACCACTATACACCATATTCTATGCTATGTACCACTATACACCATATTCTATACTATGTACCACTATACAGCACTACAGCATATTCTATACTATGTACCACTGTACACCATATTCTATACAATGTACCACTATACACCATATTCTATACTATGTACCATTATACACCATATTCTAAACTTTGTACCACTATACACCATATTCTATACTATGTACCACTATACACCATATTCTAAGCTATGTAACACTATACAACATATTCTATACTATGTACCACTATACAGCTCTACAGCATATTCTATACTATGTACCACTATACACCATGTTCTATACTATGTACCTCTATACACCATGTTCTATACTATGTACCACTATACACCATGTTCTATACTATGTACCACTATACAGCTCTACACCATATTCTATACTGTACCACTATACACCATATTCTATACTATGTACCACTATACACCATGTTCTATACTATGTACCACTATACACAATATTCTATACTATGTGCCACTATACAGATCCACACCATATTCTATACTATGTACCATTATACACCATATTCTATACTATGTACCACTATACACCACATTCTATACTATGTACCACTATACACCATAATCTATACTATGTACCACTATACACCATATTATATACTATGTACCACAATGCACCGTATTCTATACTATGTACCACTATACAGCATATTCTATACTATGTAATACACCATATTCTATACTGTGTACCACTATACAACATGTTCTATACTATGTACCACTATACACCATACTATGTAGCACTATACACCATATCCTATACTATGTACTTCTATACACCATATTCTATACTATGTACCACGATACACCATATTCTATACTATGTACCACTATACACCATATTCTATACTATATACCACTATACACCACATTCTATACTATGTACCACTATACAGCTCTACACCACATTCTATACTATACACCACATTCTATACTATGTACCACTATACACCATATTCTATACTATGTACCTCTATACACCATATTCTATACTATATACCACTATACACTATATTCTATACTATGTACCACTATACTGCTCTACACCACAATCTATACTAAATGCCACTATACACCATATTTTATACAATGTACCACTATACAGCTCTACACCATATTCTATACTATGTACCACTATACACCACATTCTATACTATGTACCACTATACAGCTCTACACCATATACAACTATTCACCACATTCTATACTATGTACCTCTATTCAGCTCTACACAACATTCTATGCTATGTACCACTATACACCACATTCTCTACTATGTAACACTATACACCATATTCTATACTATGTACCTCTATACACCATTTCTATACTATGTACCACTATACACCATATGCTATACTATGTACCACTATACAGCGCTACACCACATTCTATACTATATACCTCTATACAACATATTCTATACTATGTACCACAATACAGCTCTACACCACATTCTATTCTATGTACCACTATACAGCTCTACCCCATATACCATTATACAACACATTCTATACTATGTACCACTATACAGCTCTACACCACATTCTATACTATGTACCACTACACACCACATTCTGTACTATGTACCACTATAGACCATATTCTTTACTATGTACCACTATACACCATATTCTACACTATGTACCACTATACCCCATATTCTACACTATGTACCACTGTACCCCAAATTCTATACTATATAACACTATACCCCATTTTATTTGTACCACTATGCACCATATTCTATACTATGTACCAATATACACCATATTCTATACTATGTACCACTATACACCATATTCTATACTATTTACCACTATACACCATATTCTATGCTATGTACCACTATACACCATATTCTATACTATGTACCACTATACAGCTCTACAGCATATTCTATACTTTGTACCACTATACACCACATTCTATACTATGTACCACTATACAGCTCTACACCACATTCTATACTATACACCACATGCTATACTATGTACCACTATTCACCATATTCTATACTATGTACCTCTATACACCATATTCTATACTATATACCACTATACACTATATTCTATACTATGTACCACTATACTGCTCTACACCACAATCTATACTAAATGCCACTATACACCATATTTTATACAATGTACCACTATACAGCTCTACACCATATTCTATACTATGTACCACTATACACCACATTCTATACTATGTACCACTATACAGCTCTACACCATATACAACTATTCACCACATTCTATACTATGTACCTCTATTCAGCTCTACACAACATTCTATGCTATGTACCACTATACACCACATTCTCTACTATGTAACACTATACACCATATTCTATACTATGTACCTCTATACACCATTTCTAAACTATGTACCACTATACACCATATGCTATACTATGTACCACTATACACCATATTCTATACTATTTACCACTATACACCATATTCTATGCTATGTACCACTATACACCATATTCTATACTATGTACCACTATACAGCTCTACAGCATATTCTATACTTTGTACCACTATACACCATGTTCTATACTATGTACCACTATACACCATGTTCTATACTATGTACCACTATACACCATATTCTATACTATGTACCACTATACACAATATTCTATACTATGTACCACTATACAGCTCTACACCATATTCTCTACTGTACCACTATACACCATATTCTATGCTATGTACCACTATACACCATGTTCTATACTATGTACCACTATACACAATATTCTATACTATGTACCACTATACAGCTCCACACCTTATTCTATACTATGTACCATTATACACCATATTCTATACTATGTACCACTATACACCAGATTCTATACTATGTACCACTATACACCATAATCTATACTATATACCACTATACACCATATTATATACTATGTACCACAATGCGCCGTTTTCTATACTATGTACCACTATACAGCATATTCTATACTATGTAATACACCATATTCTATACTGTGTACCACTATACACCATGTTCTATACTATGTACCACTATACACCATACTATGTACCACTATACACCATATTCTACACTATGTACCACTATACCCCATTTTCTACACTATGTACCACTGTACCCCAAATTCTATACTATATACCACTATACTCCATTTTCTATGTACCACTATGCACCATTTTCTATACTATGTACCAATATACATCATATTCTATACTATGTACCACTATACACCATATTCTATACTATTTACCACTATGCACCATATTCTATGCTATGTACCACTATACACCAAATTCTATACTGTGTACCACTATACAGCTCTACAGCATATTCTATACTATGTACCACTATACACCATGTTCTATACTATGTACCACTATACACCATGTTCTATACTATGTACCACTATACACCATGTTCTATACTATGTACCACTATACACCATATTCTATACTATGTACCACTATACATCATGTTCTATACTATGTACCACTATACACCATATTCTATACTATGTACCACTATACACAATATTCTATACTATGTACCACTATACAGCTCTACACCATATTCTCTACTGTACCACTATACACCATATTCTATGCTATGTACCACTATACACCATGTTCTATACTATGTACCACTATACACAAAATTCTATACTATGTACCACTATACAGCTCCACACCTTATTCTATACTATGTACCACTATACACCATGTTCTATACTATGTACCACTATACACCATATTCTATACTATGTACCACTATACACCATGTTCTATACTATGTACCACTATACACCATATTCTATACTATGTACCACTATACACAATATTCTATACAGCTCTACACCATATTCTATACTGTACCACTATACTCCATATTCTATACTATGTACCACTATACACCATGTTCTATACTATGTACCACTATACACAATATTCTATACTATGTACCACTATACAGCTCCACATCATATTCTATACTATGTACCATTATACACCATATTCTATACTATGTACCACTATACACCACATTCTATACTATGTACCATTATACACCATAATCTATACTATGTACCACTATACACCATATTATATATTATGTACCACAATGCACTCTATTCTATACTATGTACGACTATACACCATATTATATACTATGTAATACACCATATTCTATACTGTGTACCACTATACACCATACTATGTACCACTATACACCATATTCTATACTATGTACTTCTATACACCATATTCCAAACTATGTACCATGGTACACCATATTCTATACTATGTACCACTATACACCATATTCTATACTTTGTATCACGATACAGCTCTACACCACATTCTATACTATACACCACATTCTATACTATGTACCACTATACACCATATTCTATACTATGTACCTCTATACACCATATTCTATACTATATACCACTACACACAATATTCTATACTATGTACCACTATACAGCTCTACACCACATTCTATACTTAGTATCACTATACACCACATTCTATACTATGTACCACTATACAGCTCTACACCATATACAACTATACACCACATTCTATACTATGTACCTCTATTCAGCTCTACTCCACATTCTATACTATGTACCACTATACACCACATTCTCTACTATGTACCACTATACACCATATTCTATACTATAAACCTCTATACACCATTTCTATACTATGTACCACTATACACCATATTCTATACTATATACCACTATACAGCGCTACACCACATTCTATACTATATACCTCTATACACCATGTTCTATACTATGTACCACTATACCACATATTCTACACTATGTACCACTGTACCCCAAATTCTATACTATATACCACTATACCCCATTTTCTATGTACCACTATGCATCATATTCTATACTATGTACCACTATACACCATATTCTATACTATCTACCATTATACACGATATTCTATACTATGTACCACTATACACCATATTCTATGCTATGTACCACTATACAACATATTCTATACTATGTTCCACTATACATCTCTCCACCATATTCTATACTATATACCACTATACAGCATATTCTATACTATGTACCACTATACACCATATTCTATACTAAGTACCACTATACAGCTCTATACCATATTCTATACTTTGTACCTCTATACACCCTATTCTATAATCTGTACCACTATACATCTCTATACCACATTCTATACTATGTGCCACTGTACACCATTTTCTATACTATAAACCACTATACACCATATTCTATACTATGTATCACTATACACCATATTCTATACTATGTACCACTATACACCACATTCTATACTATGTACCACTATACAGCTCTACACCATATACAACTATACACCACATTCTATACTATGTACCTCTGTTCTGCTCTACACCACATTCTATACTATGTACCACTGTACACCACATTCTCTACTATGTACCACTATGCACCATATTCTATACTATGTACCTCTATACACCATTTCTATACTATGTACCACTATACACCATATTCTATACTATGTACCACTATACAGCGCTACACCACATTCTATACTATAAACCTTTATACAACATATTCTATACTATGTACCACAATACAGCTATACACCACATTCTATTCTATGTACCACTATACAGTTCTACACCATATACCACTATACAACACATTCTATACTATGTACCACTGTACAGCTCTACACCACATTCTATACTATGTACCACTACACACCACATTCTGTACTATGTACCACTATAGACCATATTCTTTACTATGTACCACTATACACCATATTCTACACTATGTACCACTATACCCCATATTCTACTCTATGTACCACTGTACCCCAAATTCTACACTATATACCACTATACCCCATTTTCTATTTACCACTATGCACCATTTTCTATACTATGTACCAATATACACCATATTCTATACTATGTACCACTATACACCATATTCTATACTATTTACCACTATGCACCATATTCTATGCTATGTACCACTATACACCATATTCTATACTATGTACCACTATACAGCTCTACAGCATATTCTATACTATGTACCACTATACACCATGTTCTATACTATGTACCACTATACACCATGTTCTATACTATGTACCACTATACACCATGTTCTATACTATGTACCACTATACACCATAATCTATATTATGTACCACTATACATCATGTTCTATACTATGTACCACTATACACCATATTCTATACTATGTACCACTATACACAATAGTCTATACTATGTACCACTATACAGCTCTACACCATATTCTCTACTGTACCACTATACACCATATTCTATGCTATGTACCACTATACAGCTCCACACCTTATTCTATACTATGTACCATTATACACCATATTCTATACTATGTACCACTATACACCTCATTCTATACTATTTACCACTATACACCATAATCTATACTATGTACCACTATACACCATATTATATACTATGTACCACAATGCACCATTTTCTATACTATGTACCACTATACAGCATATTCTATACTATGTAATACACCATATTCTATACTGTTTACCACTATACACCATGTTCTATACTATGTACCACTATAAACCATACTATGTACCACTATACACCATATTCTATACTATGTACTTCTATACACCATAATCTGTACTATGTACCACGATACACCATATTATATACTATGTACCACAATGCACCATATTCTGTACTATGTACCACTATACAGCATATTCTATACTATGTAATACACCATATTCTATACTGTGTACCACTATACACCATGTTCTATACTATGTACCACTATACACCATACTATGTACCACTATACACCTTACTATATACCACTATACACCATATTCTATACTATGTACTTCTATTCACCATATTCTATACTATGTACCACGATACACCATATTCTATACTATGTACCACTATACACCATATTCTATACTATATACCACTATACACCACATTCTATACTATGTACCACTATACAGCTCTACACCACATTCTATACTATACACCACATTCTATACTATGTACCACTATACACCATGTTCTATACTGTGTACCACTATACACCATATTCTATACTATGTACCACTATACAACATGTTCTATACTATGTACCTCTATACACTATATTCTATACTATGTACCATTATACACAATATTCTATAATAATTACCACTATACAGCTCTACACCATATTCAATACTGTACCACTATACACCATATTCTATACTATGTACCACTATACACCATGTTCTATACTTTGTACCACTATACACAATATTCTATACTATGTACCACTATACAGCTCCACACCATATTCTATACAATGTACCATTATACCCCATATTCTATACTATGTACCACTATACACCACATTCTATACTATGTACCACTATACACCATAATCTATACTATGTACAACTATACACCATATTATATACTATGTACCACAATGCACCATATTCTGTACTATGTACCACTATACAGCATATTCAATACTATGTAATACACCATATTCTATACTGTGTACCACTATACACCATGTTCTATTCTATGTACCACTATACACCATACTATGTACCACTATACACCATATTCTATACTATGTACTTCTATACACCATATTCTATACTATGTACCACGATACACCATATTCTATACTATGTACCACTATACACCATATTCTATACTATATACCACTATACACCACATTCTATACTATGTACCACTATACAGCTCTACACCACATTCTATACTATACACCACATTCTATACTATGTACCACTATACACCATATTCTATACTATGTACCTCGATACACCATATTCTATACTATATACCACTATACAAAATATTCTATACAATATGTACCACTATACAGCTCTACACAAACATTCTATACTAAATACCACTATACACCATATTCTATACAATGTACCACTATACAGCTCTACACCTTATTCTATACTATGTAGCACAATACACCACATGCTATACTATGTACCACTATACACCTCTACACCATATACAACTATACACCAATTCTATACTATGTACCTCTATTCAGCTCTACACCACATTCTATACTATGTACCACTATACACCACATTCTCTACTATGTACCACTATACACCACATTCTATACTATGTACCACTATACAGCTCTACACCATATACAACTATACAACAATTCTATACTATGTACCTCTATTCAGCTCTACACCACATTCTATACTATGTACCACTATACACCACATTCTCTACTATGTACCACTATACACCATATTCTATACTATGTACCTCTATACACCATTTCTATACTATGTACCACTATACAACATATTCTATACTATGTACCACTATACAGCGCTACACCACATTCTATACTATATACCTCTATACAACGTATTCTATACTATGTACCACAATACAGCTCTACACCACATTCTGTACTATGTACCACTATAGACCATATTCTTTACTATATACGTCTATGCACCATATTCTATACTATGTACCAGTATACACCATATTCTATACTATGTATCATTATACAACATATTCTATACTATGTACCACTATACACTATATTCTATTTTATATACCACTATACACCATATTCTATGCTATGTACCACTATACAAAATATTCTATACTATGTACCACTATACAGCTCTACACCATATTCTATAATATGTACCACTATACACCATATTCTATACTATGTATCATTATACAACATATTCTATACTATGTACCACTATACACCATGTTCTATACTATGTACCACAATACACCATATTCTATACTATGTACCACTATACACCATGTTCAATACTATGTACCACAATACACCATATTCTATACTATGTACCACTATACACAATATTCTATACTATGTACCACTATACTGCTCTACACCATATTCTATACTATGTACTATTATATTCCATATTCTATACTATATACCATTATACACAACATTCTATACTATGTACCACTATACTCCATAATCTATACTATGTACCACTATACACCATATTATATACTATGTACCACAATGCACCGTATTCTATACTATGTACCACTATACAGCATATTTTATACTATGTAATACACCATTTTCTATACTGTGTACCACTATGCACAATGTTCTTTACTATGTACCACTATACACCCTACTATGTACCACTATACACCATATTCTATACTATGTACCTCTATACACCATATTCTATACTATGTACCTCTATACACCATATTCTATACTATGTACCACTATACACCATATTCTATACTATTTACCACTATACAGCTCTACACCACATTTTATACTAAATACCACTATACACCATATTCTATACTATGTACCACTATACATCTCTACACCACATTCTATACTATGTACCACTATACACCACATTCTCTACTATGTACCACTATACACCATATTCTATACTATGTACCTCTATACACCATTTCTATACTATGTACCACTATACACCATATTCTATACAATGTACCACTATACAGCTCTACACCACATTCTATACTATGTACCACTCTACAGCTCTACAACATATACCACTTAACAACACATTCTATACTATGTACCACTATACAGCACTACACCACATTCTATACTATGTACCACTACACACCACATTCTTTACTATGTACCACTATAGACCATATTCTTTACTATGTACCTCTATACACCATATTCTATACTATGTACCAATAAACACCATATTCTATACTATGTACCTCTATACACCATATTCTATACTATGTTCCACTATACACCATATTCTATACTATGTACCATTATACACCACATTCTATACTATGTACCTCTATTCAGCTCTACACCACATTCTATACTATGTACCACTATACACCACATTCTCTACTATGTACCACTATACACCATAATCTATACTATGTACCACTATACAGCTCTAAACCACATTCTATACTAAATACCACTATACACCATATTCTATACTATGTACCACTATACATCTCTACACCACATTCTATACTATGTACCACTATACACCACATTCTCTACTATGTACCACTATACACCATATTCTATACTATGTACCTCTATACACCATTTCTATACTATGTACCACTATACACCATATTCTATACTATGTACCACTATACAGCTCTACACCACTTTCTATACTATATACCTCTATACAAAATATTCTATACTATGTACCACAATACAGCTCTACACCACATTCTATACTAAATACCCCTATACACCATATTCTATACAATGTACCACTATACAGCTCTACACCACATTCTATACTATATACCTCTATACACTATATTCTATACTATGTACCACGATACACCATATTCTATACTATGTACCACTATACACTATATTCTATACTATATACCACTATACACCACTTTCTATACTATGTACCACTATACAGCTCTACACCACATTCTATACTATACACCACATTCTATACTATGTACCACTATACACCATATTCTATACTATGTACCACTATACAGCTCTACACCACATTCTATACTAAATACCACTATACACCATATTCTTTTCTATGTACCACTATACACCATATTCTATACTATGTACCACTATACACCATATTCTAAACTATGTACCACTATACACCACATTCCATACTATGTACCACTATACAGCTCTACACCATATACCACATTACACCACATTCTATACTATGTACCTCTATTCAGCTCTACACCACATTATATACAATGTACCACTATACACCACATTCTCTACTATGTACCACTATACACCATATTCTATACTATGTACCTCTATACACCTTTTCTATACTATGTACCACTAAACACCATATTCTATACTATGTACCACTATACAGCTCTACACCACATTCTATATTATATACCTATATACAACATATTCAATACTATGTACCACAATACAGCTCTACACCATATTCTATACTATGTACAACTATACAGCTCTACTCCACATTCTATACTATGTACCACTCTACAGCTCTACACCATATACCACTTAACAACACATTCTATACTATGTACCACTATACAGCACTACACCACATTCTATACTATGTACCACTACACACCATATTCTATACTATACACCATATTCTATACTATGTACCAGTAAACACCATATTCTATACTATGTACCTCTATACACCACATTCTATACTATGTACCTCTATTCAGCTCTACACCACATTCTATACTATGTACCACTATACACCACATTCTCTACTATGTACCACTATACACCATATTCTATACTATGTACCTCTATACACCATTTCTATACTATGTACCACTATACACCATATTCTATAATATGTACCACTGTACAGCGCTACACCACATTCTATACTATATACATCTATACAACGTATTCTATACTATGTACCACAATACAGCTCTACACCACATTCTATACTATGTACCACTATACAGCTCTACACCATATACCACTATACAACACATTCTATACTATGTACCACTATACAGCTCAACACCACATTCTATACTATGTACCACTGCACACCCCATTCTGTACTATGTACCACTATAGACCATATTCTTTACTATGTACCTCTATGCACCATATTCTATACTATGTACCAGTATACACCATGTTCTTTACTATGTACCTCTATACACCATATTCTATACTATATACCACTATACACCATATTCTATACTATGTACCACTATACACCATATTCTATTCTTTATACCACTATACACCATATTCTATGCTATGTACTACTATACACCATATTCTATACTATGTACCACTATACAGCTCTACACCATATTCTATAATATGTACCACTATGCACCATGATTGATACTATGTACCACTATACACCAAATTCTATACTATGTGCCACTATACACCATGTTCTATACTATGTACCACTATACACCATATTCTATACTATGTACCACTATACACAATATTCTATACTATGTACCACTATATACCATATTCTATACTATATACCATTATACACAACATTCTATACTATGTACCTCTATACTCCATAATCTATACTATGTACCACTATACACCATATTCTATACTATGTAATACACCATATTCTATACTGTGTACCACTATGCACCATGTTCTATACTATGTACCACTATACACCATACTATATACCACTATACACCATATTCTATACTATGTACCTCTATACACCATATTCTATACTATGTACCTCTATACACCATTTCTATACTATGTACCACTATACACCATATTCTATACTATGTACCACTATACAGCTCTACACCACTTTCTATACTATATACCTCTATACAAAATATTCTATACTATGTACCACAATACAGCTCTACACCACATTCTATACTAAATACCCCTATACACCATATTCTATACAATGTACCACTATACAGCTCTACACCACATTCTTTACTATATACCTCTATACACTATATTCTATACTATGTACCACGATACACCATATTCTATACTATGTACCACTATACACTATATTCTATACTATATACCACTATACACCACTTTATATACTATGTACCACTATACAGCTCTACACCACATTCTATACTATACACCACATTCTATACTATGTACCACTATACACCATATTCTATACTATGTACCACTATACAGCTCTACACCACATTCTATACTAAATACCACTATACACCATATTCTTTACTATGTACCACTATACACCATATTCTATACTATGTACCACTATACACCATATTCTAAACTATGTACCACTATACACCACATTCCATACTATGTACCACTATACAGCTCTACACCATATACCACTATACACCACATTCTATACTATGTACCTCTATTCAGCTCTACACCACATTCTATACAATGTACCACTATACACCACATTCTCTACTATGTACCACTATACACCATATTCTATACTATGTACCTCTATACACCTTTTCTATACTATGTACCACTAAACACCATATTCTATACTATCTACCACTATACAGCTCTACACCACATTCTATATTATATACCTATATACAACATATTCAATACTATGTACCACAATACAGCTCTACACCATATTCTATACTATGTACAACTATACAGCTCTGCTCCACATTCTATACTATGTACCACTCTACAGCTCTACACCATATACCACTTAACAACACATTCTATACTATGTACCACTATACAGCACTACACCACATTCTATACTATGTACCACTACACACCACATTCTGTACTATGTACCACTATAGACCATATTCTTTACTATGTACCTCTATACACCATATTCTATACTATGTACCAGTAAACACCATATTCTATACTATGTACCTCTATACACCATATTCTATACTATGTACCACTATACACCATATTCTATACTATGTACCATTATACACGACATTCTATACTATGTACCTCTATTCAGCTCTACACCACATTCTATACTATGTACCACTATACACCACATTCTCTACTATGTACCACTATACACCATATTCTATACTATGTACCTCTATACACCATTTCTATACTATGTACCACTATACACCATATTCTATAATATGTACCACTGTACAGCGCTACACCACATTCTATACTTTATACCTCTATACAACGTATTCTATACTATGTACCACAATACAGCTCTACACCACATTCTATACTATGTACCACTATACAGCTCTACACCATATACCACTATACAACACATTCTATACTATGTACCACTATACAGCTCAACACCACATTCTATACTATGTACCACTGCACACCCCATTCTGTACTATGTACCACTATAGACCATATTCTTTACTATGTACCTCTATGCACCATATTCTATACTATGTACCAGTATACACCATGTTCTTTACTATGTACCTCTATACACCATATTCTATACTATATACCACTATACACCATATTCTATACTATGTACCACTATACACCATATTCTATTCTTTATACCACTATACACCATATTCTATGCTATGTACTACTATACACCATATTCTATACTATGTACCACTATACAGCTCTACACCATATTCTATAATATGTACCACTATGCACCATGATTGATACTATGTACCACTATACACCAAATTCTATACTATGTGCCACTATACACCATGTTCTATACTATGTACCACTATACACCATTTTCTATACTATGTACCACTATACACAATATTCTATACTATGTACCACTATATACCATATTCTATACTATATACCATTATACACAACATTGTATACTATGTACCTCTATACTCCATAATCTATACTATGTACCACTATACACCATATTCTATACTATGTAATACACCATATTCTATACTGTGTACCACTATGCACCATGTTCTATACTATGTACCACTATACACCATACTATATACCACTATACACCATATTCTATACTATGTACCTCTATACACCATATTCTATACTATGTACCACGATACACTATATTCTATACTATGTACCACTATACACCATATTCTATACTATATACCACTATACACTACATGCTATACTATGTACCACTATACAGCTCTACACCACATTCTATACTATACACCACATTCTATACTATGTACCACTATACACCATATTCTATACTATGTACTTCTATACACCATATTCTATACTATGTACCACTATACACCATATTCTATATTATGTACCACTATACAGCGCTACACCACATTCTATACTAAATACCACTATACACCATATTCTATACAATGTACCACTATACATCTCTACACCACATTCTATACTATGTACCACTATACACCACATTCTCTACTATGTACCACTATACACCATATTCTGTACTATGTACCTCTATACACCATTTCTATACTATGTATCACTATACACCATATTCTATACTATGTACCACTATACAGCTCTACACCACATTCTATACTATATACCTCTATACAACATATTCTATACTATGTACCACAATACAGCTCTACACCACATTCTATACTAAATACCACTATACACCATATTCTGTACAATGTACCACTATACATCTCTACACCACATTTTATACTATATACCTCTATACACCATATTCTATACTATGTACCACGATACACCATATTCTATACTATATACCACTATACACCATATTCTATACTATATACCACTATACACCACATTCTATACTATGTACCACTATACAGCTCTACTCCACATTCTATACTATACACCACATTCTATGCTATGTACCTCTATTCACCATATTCTATACTATGTACCACTATATTCAATATTCTATACTATGTACCACTATACAGCTTTACACAACATTATATACTAAATACCACTATACACCATATTCTTTACTATGTACCACTATACACCATATTCTATACTATGTACCACTATACACCATATTCTATACTATGTACCACTATACACCACATTCCATACTATGTACCACTATACAGCTCTACACCATATACCACTATACACCACATTCTATACTATGTACCTCTATTCAGCTCTACACCACATTCTATACTATGTACCACTATACACCATATTCTATACTATGTACCTCAATACACCATTTCTATACTATGTACCACTATACACCATATTCTATACTATGTACCACTATACACCATATTCTATACTATGTACCAGAAAACACCATTTTCTATACTATGTACCTCTATACACCATTTCTATACTATGTACCACTATGCACCATATTCTATACTATGTACCACTATACAGCGCTACACCACATTCTATACTATATATCTCTATACATTGATTTCTCTACTGTGTACCACAATACAGCTCTACACCATATACCACTATACAACACATTCTATACTATGTACCACTATACAGCTCTACACCACATTCTATACTATGTACCACTACACACCCCATTCTGTACTATGTAGCACTATAGACCATATTCTTTACTATGTACCTCTATGCACCATATTCTATACTATGTACCAGTATACACCATATTCTTTACTATGTACCTCTATACACCATATGCTATACTATGTACCACTATACACCATATTCTATACAATGTATCATTATACACCATATTCTATACTATGTACCATTATACACAATATTCTATTCTATATACCACTATACACCATATTCTATACTATATACCATTATACACAACATTCTATACTATGTACCACTATACTCCATAATCTATACTATGTACCACTATACACCATATTATATACTTTGTACCACAATGCACCATATTCTATACTATGTACCACTATACAGCATATTCTATACTATGTAATACACCATATTCTATACTGTGTACCACTATGCACCAAGTTCTATACTATGTACCACTATACACCATACTATATACCACTATACACCATATTCTATACTATGTACCACGATACACTATATTCTATACTATGTACCACTATACACCATATTCTATACTTTATAGCACTATACACTACATTCTATACTATGTACCACTATACAGCTCTACACCACATTCTATACTATACACCACATTCTATACTATGTAACACTATACACCATATTCTATACTATGTACCTCTATACACCATATTCTATACTATGTACCACTATACACCATATTCTATACTATGTACCACTATACAGCTCTACACTACATTCTATACTAAATACCACTATACACCATATTCTATACAATGTACCACTATACATCTCTACACCACATTCTATACTATGTACCACTATACACCACATTCTCTACTATGTACCACGATACACCATATTCTATACTATGTACCACTATACACAATATTCTATACTATATAGCACTATACACCACATTCTATTCTATGTACCACTATACAGCTCTACACCACATTATATACTATACACCATTTCTATACTATGTACCACTATGCACCATATTCTATACTATGTACCACTATACAGCTCTACACCACATTCTATACTATATACCTCTATACAACATATTCTATACTATGTACCACAATACAGCTCTACACCACATTTTATACTAAATACCACTGTACACCATATTCTATACAATGTACCACTATACAGCTCTACACCACATTCTATACTATATACCTCTATACATCATATTCTATACTATGTACCACGATACACCATATTCTATACTATGTACCACTATACACAATATTCTATACTATATAGCACTATACACCACATTCTATTCTATGTACCACTATACAGCTCTACACCACATTCTATACTATACACCACATTCTATACTATGTACCTCTATTCACCATATTCTATACTATGTACCACTATACACAATATTCTATACTATGTACCACTATACAGCTCTACACCACATTCTATACTAAATACCACTATACACCATATTCTTTACAATGTACCACTATACACCATATTCTATACTATGTACCACTATACACCACATTCCATACTATGTACCACTATACAGCTCTACACCATATACCACTATACACCACATTCTATACTATGTACCTCTATTCATCTCTACACCACATTCTATACTATGTACCACTATACACCACATTCTCTACTATGTACCACTATACACCATATTCTATACTATGTACCTCTATACACCTTTTCTAAACTATGTACCACTATACACCATATTCTATACTATGTACCACTATACAGCTCTACACCACATTCTATACTATATACCTATATACAACATATTCAATACTATGTACCACAATACAGCTCTACACCATATTCTATACTATGTACAACTATACAGCTCTACACCACATTCTATACTATATTCCTCTATACAACGTATTCTATACTATGTACCACAATACAGCTCTACACCACATTCTATACTATGTACCACTATACAGCTCTACACCGTAAACCACTATACAACACATTCTATACTATGTACCACTATACAGCTCTACACCACATTCTATACTATGTACCACTGCACACCCCATTCTGTACTATGTACCACTATAGACCATATTCTTTACTATGTACCTCTATGCACCATATTCTATACTATGTACCAGTATACACCATATTCTTTACTATGTACCTCTATACACCATATTCTATACTATATACCACTATACACCATATTCTATACTATGTACCACTATACACCATATTCTGTTCTTTATACCACTATACACCATATTCTATGCTATGTACTACTATACACCATATTCTATACTATGTACCACTATACAGCTCTACACCATATTCTATAATATGTACCACTATGCACCATGATTGATACTATGTACCACTATACACCAAATTCTATACTATGTGCCACTATACACCATGTTTTATACTATGTACCACTATACACCATATTCTATACTATGTACCACTATACACAATATTCTATACTATGTACCACTATATACCATATTCTATACTATATACCATTATACACAACATTCTATACTATGTACCTCTATACTCCATAATCTATAATATGTACCACTTTACACCATATTCTATACTATGTAATACACCATATTCTATACTGTGTACCACTATGCACAATGTTCTATACTATGTACCACTATACACCATACTATATACCACTATACACCATATTCTATACTATGTACCTCTATACACCATATTCTATACTATGTACCACGATACACTATATTCTATACTATGTACCACTATACACCATATTCAATACTATATACCACTATACACTACATGCTATACTATGTACCACTATACAGCTCTACACCACATTCTATACTATACACCACATTCTATACTATGTACCACTATATACCATATTCTATACTATGTACTTCTATACACCATATTCTATACTATGTACCACTATACACCATATTCTATACTATGTACCACTATACAGCTCTACACCACATTCTATACTAAATACCACTATACACCATATTCTATACAATATACCACTATACATCTCTACACCACATTTTATACTATATACCTCTATACACCATATTCTATACTATGTACCATGATACATCATATTCTATACTATATACCACTCTACTCCACATTCTATACTCTACACCACATTCTATGCTATGTACCTCTATTCACCATATTCTATACTATGTACCACTATATTCAATATTCTATACTATGTACCACTATACAGCTTTACACAACATTCTATACTAAATACCACTATACACCATATTCTTTACTATGTACCACTATACACCATATTCTATACTATGTACCACTATACACCATATTCTATACTATGTACCACTATACACTACATTCCATACTATGTACCACTATACAGCTCTACACCATATACCACTATACACCACATTCTATACTATGTACCTCTATTCAGCTCTACACCACATTCTATACTATGTACCACTATACACCACATTCTCTACTATGAACCACTATACACCATATTCTATACTATGTACCTCAATACACCATTTCTATACTATGTACCACTATACACCATATTCTATACTATGTACCACTATACACCATATTCTATACTATGTACCACTATACACCATATTCTATACTATGTACCAGAAAACACCATATTCTTTACTATGTACCTCTATACACCATTTCTATACTATGTACCACTATGCACCATATTCTATACTATGTACCTCTATTCAGCTCTACACCACATTCTATACTATGTACCACTATACACCACATTCTCTACTATATACCACTATACACCATATTCTATACTATGTACCTCTATACACCTTTTCTAAACTATGTACCACTATACACCATATTCTATACTATGTACCACTATACAGCTCTACACCACATTCTATACTATATACCTATATACAACATATTCAATACTATGTACCACAATACAGCTCTACACCATATTCTATACTATGTACAACTATACAGCTCTTCACCACATTCTATACTATGTACCACTATACAGCTCTACACCATATACCACTAAACAACACATTCTATACTATGTACCACTATACAGCACTACACCACATTCTATACTATGTACCACTACACACCACATTCTGTACTATGTACCACTATAGGCCATATTCTTTACTATGTACCTCTATACACCATATTCTATACTATGTACCAGTAAACACCATATTCTATACTATGTACCTCTATACACCATATTCTATAGTATGTACCACTATACACCATATTCTGTACTATGTACAATTATACACCATATTCTATACTATGTACCGCTATACACCGTATTCTTTACTATATACCACTATACACCATGTTCTATGCTAACTACCACTATACATCATATTCTATACTATGTACCACTATACAGCTCTACACCAGATTCTATACTATGTACCACTATACACCATGTTCTATACTATGTACCACTATACACCATATTCTATACTATGTACCACTATACACCATGTTCTATACTATGTACCACTATACACCTTATTCTATACTATGTACCACTATACACCATATTCTATACTATGTACCACTATACAGCTCTACACCACATTCTATACTAAATACCACTATACACCATATTCTATACAATGTACCACTATACATCTCTACACCACATTTTATACCATATACCTCTATACACCATATTCTATACTATGTACCATGATACATCATATTCTATACTATATACCACTCTACTCCACATTCTATACTCTACACCACATTCTATGCTATGTACCTCTATTCACCATATTCTATACTATGTACCACTATATTCAATATTCTATACTATGTACCACTATACAGCTTTACACAACATTCTATACTAAATACCACTATACACCATATTCTTTACTATGTACCACTATACACCATATTCTATACTATGTACCACTATACACCATATTCTATACTATGTACCACTATACACTACATTCCATACTATGTACCACTATACAGCTCTACACCATATACCACTATACACCACATTCTATACTATGTACCTCTATTCAGCTCTACACCACATTCTATACTATGTACCACTATACACCACATTCTCTACTATGAACCACTATACACCATATTCTATACTATGTACCTCAATACACCATTTCTATACTATGTACCACTATACACCATATTCTATACTATGTACCACTATACAACATATTCTATACTATGTACCACTATACAACATATTCTTTACTATGTACCTCTATACACGATTTCTATACTATGTACCACTATGCACCATATTCTATACTATGTACCTCTATTCAGCTCTACACCACATTCTATACTATGTACCACTATACACCACATTCTCTACTATATACCACTATACACCATATTCTATACTATGTACCTCTATACACCTTTTCTAAACTATGTACCACTATACACCATATTCTATACTATGTACCACTATACAGCTCTACACCACATTCTATACTATATACCTATATACAACATATTCAATACTATGTACCACAATACAGCTCTACACCATATTCTATACTATGTACAACTATACAGCTCTTCACCACATTCTATACTATGTACCACTATACAGCTCTACACCATATACCACTAAACAACACATTCTATACTATGTACCACTATACAGCACTACACCACATTCTATACTATGTACCACTACACACCACATTCTGTACTATGTACCACTATAGGCCATATTCTTTACTATGTACCTCTATACACCATATTCTATACTATGTACCAGTAAACACCATATTCTATACTATGTACCTCTATACACCATATTCTATAGTATGTACCACTATACACCATATTCTGTACTATGTACAATTATACACCATATTCTATACTATGTACCGCTATACACCGTATTCTTTACTATATACCACTATACACCATGTTCTATGCTAACTACCACTATACATCATATTCTATACTATGTACCACTATACAGCTCTACACCAGATTCTATACTATGTACCACTATACACCATGTTCTATACTATGTACCACTATACACCATATTCTATACTATGTACCACTATACACCATGTTCTATACTATGTACCACTATACACCTTATTCTATACTATGTACCACTATACACCATATTCTATACTATGTACCACTATACAGCTCTACACCACATTCTATACTAAATACCACTATACACCATATTCTATACAATGTACCACTATACATCTCTACACCACATTTTATACCATATACCTCTATACACCATATTCTATACTATGTACCATGATACATCATATTCTATACTATATACCACTCTACTCCACATTCTATACTCTACACCACATTCTATGCTATGTACCTCTATTCACCATATTCTATACTATGTACCACTATATTCAATATTCTATACTATGTACCACTATACAGCTTTACACAACATTCTATACTAAATACCACTATACACCATATTCTTTACTATGTACCACTATACACCATATTCTATACTATGTACCACTATACACCATATTCTATACTATGTACCACTATACACTACATTCCATACTATGTACCACTATACAGCTCTACACCATATACCACTATACACCACATTCTATACTATGTACCTCTATTCAGCTCTACACCACATTCTATACTATGTACCACTATACACCACATTCTCTACTATGAACCACTATACACCATATTCTATACTATGTACCTCAATACACCATTTCTATACTATGTACCACTATACACCATATTCTATACTATGTACCACTATACAACATATTCTATACTATGTACCACTATACAACATATTCTTTACTATGTACCTCTATACACGATTTCTATACTATGTACCACTATGCACCATATTCTATACTATGTACCTCTATTCAGCTCTACACCACATTCTATACTATATACCACTATACACCACATTCTCTACTATATACCACTATACACCATATTCTATACTATGTACCTCTATACACCTTTTCTAAACTATGTACCACTATACACCATATTCTATACTATGTACCACTATACAGCTCTACACCACATTCTATACTATATACCTATATACAACATATTCAATACTATGTACCACAATACAGCTCTACACCATATTCTATACTATGTACAACTATACAGCTCTACACCACATTCTATACTATGTACCACTATACAGCTCTACACCATATACCACTAAAGAACACATTCTATACTATGTACCACTATACAGCACTACACCACATTCTATACTATGTACCACTACACACCACATTCTGTACTATGTACCACTATAGACCATATTCTTTACTATGTACCTCTATACACCATATTCTATACTATGTACCAGTAAACACCATATTCTATACTATGTACCTCTATACACCATATTCTATAGTATGTACCACTATACACCATATTCTGTACTATGTACAATTATACACCATATTCTATACTATGTACCGCTATACACCATATTCTTTACTATATACCACTATACACCATGTTCTATGCTAAGTACCACTATACATCATATTCTATACTATGTACCACTATACAGCTCTACACCAGATTCTATACTATGTACCACTATACACCATGTTCTATACTATGTACCACTATACACCATATTCTATACTATGTACCACTATACACCATGTTCTATACTATGTACCACTATACACCTTATTCTATACTATGTACCACTATACACAATATTCTATACTATGTACCACTATACTGCTCTACACCATATTCTATACTATGTACCATTATACACCATATTCTATACTATATACCACTATACACCACATCCTATACTATATACCACTATACTCCATAATCTATACTATGTACCACTATACACCATATTATATACTATGTACCACAATGCACCGTATTCTATACTATGTACCACTATACAGCATATTCTATACTATGTAATACACCATATTCTATACTGTGTACCAATATGCACCATGTTCTATACTATATACCACTATACACCATACTATGTACCACTATTCATCATATTCTATACTATGCACCTCTATACACCATATTCTATACTATGTACCACGATACACCATATTCTATACTATTTACTACTATACACCATATTCTATACTATGTACCACTATACAGCTCTACACCACATTCTATACTATATAACTCTATACATCATATTCTATACTATATAATACTATACACTACATTCTATACTATGTACCACTATACAGCTCTACACCACATTCTATACTATACACCACATTCTATACTATGTACCACTATACACCATATTCTATACTTTGTACCTCTATACACCATATTCTATACTATGTACCACTATACACCATATTCTATACTATGTACCTCTATACAGCTCTACACCACATTCTATACTAAATACCACTATACACCATGTTCTATACAATGTACCACTATACAGCTCTACACCATATTCTATACTATGTAACACTATACTCCATATTCTATACTTTGTACCTCTATACACCATATTCTATACTATGTACCACTATACACCATATTCTATACTATGTACCACTATACAGCTCTACACCACATTCTATACTAAATACCACTATACACCATATTCTATACAATGTACCTCTATACAGCTCTACACCACATTCTATACTATGTACCACTATACACCACATTCTCTACTATGTACCAATATACACCATATTCTATACTATGTACCTCTATACACCATTTCTATACTATTTACCACTATACACCATATTCTATACTATGTACCACTATACAGCTCTACACCACATTCTATACTATATAACTCTATACATCATATTCTATACTATGTACCACAATACAGCTCTACACCATATTCTATACTATGTACAACTATACAGCTCTACACCACATTCTATACTATGTACCACTATACAGCTCTACACCATATACCACTATGCAACACATTCTATACTATGTACCACTATACAGCTCTACACCATATTCTATACTATGTACCACTATACACCACATTCTATACTATGTACAACTATACACCATATTCTATATTATATACCTCTATACACCATATTCTATGCTATGTACCACTATTCACCATATTCTATACTATTTACCACTGTACAGCTCTACACCACATTCTATACTATATACCACTATACACCATATTCTAAACTATGTACCTCTATACACGATATTCTATACTATTTACCACTATACAGCTCTACCCCATATTCTATACTATGTACCACTATACACCACTTTCTATACTATGTACCACTATACACCATATTCTCTACTATATACCACTATACACCATATTCTATATTATGTACCACTTTACACCATATTCTATACTATGTACCACTATACACCATATTCTACACAATTTACCACTATACACCATATTCTATACTATGTTCCACTATACAGCTCTACACCATATTCTATACTATATACCACTACACACCATATTCTTTACTATGTACCACTATACACCATATTCTATACTATGTACCACTATAAACCACATTTTATACTATGTACCACATTCTATACAATGTACCACTATACAGCTCTAAACAATATTCTATACTATGTACCATTATACACCATAGTCTATATTATATACCACTATACACCATATTCTATACTATATACCACTTCACACGATATTCTATACTATGTATCACAATAAACCATATTCATAAATATGTTCCACTATACAGCTCTCCACCATATTCTATACTATGTACCACTGTACAGCTCTACACCACATTCTATACTATATACCTCTATACAACATATTCTATACTTTGTACCACAATACAGCTCTACACCATATTCTATACTATGTACAACTATACAGCTCTACACCACTTTCTATACTATGTACCACTATACAGCTCTACACCATATACCACAATACAACTCATTCTATACTATGTACCACTATACAGCTCTACACCACATTCTATACTATGTACCACTACACACCACATTCTGTACTATGTACCACTATAGACCATATTATTACTATGTACCTCTATGCACCATATTCTATACTATGTACCAGTATACACCATATTCTATACTATGTACCTCTATACACCATATTCTATACTATGTACCACTATACACCATATTCTATACTATGTACCATTATACACCATATTCTATACTATGTACCACTATACACCATATTCTATACTATATATCACTATACACCATATTCTATGCTATGTACCACTATACACCATATTCTATACTATGTACCACTATACAGCTCTACACCATATTCTATACTATGTACCACTATACACCATGTTCTATACTATGTACCACTATACACCATAATCTATACTATGTACCACTATACACCATATTATATACTATGTACCACAATGCACCGTATTCTATACTATGTACCACAATACACCATATTCTATACTGTGTACCACTATACACCATATTCTATACTATGTACCACTATACACCATACTATGTACCACTATACACCATATTCTATACTATGTACTTCTATACACAATATTCTATACTATGTACCACGAAACACCATATTCTATACTATGTACCACTATACACCATATTCTATACTATATACCACTATACACCACATTCTATACTATGTACCACTATACAGCTCTACACCACAATCTATACTATACACCACATTCTATACTATGTACCACTATACACCATATTCTATACTATGTACCTCTATACACCATATTCGATACTATATACCACTATACAGCTCTAAACCATATTCTATACTAAATACCACTATACACCATATTCTATTACAATGAACCACTTTACAGCTCTACACCATATTTTATACTATGTACCACTATACACCACATTCTATACAATGTACCACTATACAGCTCTACACCATATACAACTATAAACCACATTCTATACTATGTACCTCTATTCAGCTCTACACCACATTCTATACTATGTACCACTATACACCACATTCTCTACTATGTACCACTATACACCATATTCTATACTATGTACCTCTATACACCTTTTCTATACTATGTACCACTATACACCATATTCTATATTATGTACCACTATACAGCGCTACACCACATTCTATACTATATACCTCTATACAACATATTCTATACTATGTACCACAATACAGCTCTACACCACATTCTATTCTATGTACCACTATAGAGCTCTACACCATATACCACTATACAACACATTCTATACTATGTACCACTATACAGCTCTACACCACATTCTATACTATGTACCACTACACCCCACATTCTGTACTATGTACCACTACACCCCACAATCTGTACTGTGTACCACTATAGACCATATCCTTTACTATGTACCGCTATACACCATATTCTACAATATGTACCACTTTACCCCATATTCTACACTATGTACCACTGTACCCCAAATTCTATACTATATACCACTATACCCCATTTTCTATGTACCACTATGCACCATATTCTATACTATGAACCACTATACACCATATTCTATACTATGTACCATTATACACCATATTCTATACTATGTACCACTATACACCATATTCTATACTATGTACCACTATACACCATATTCTATGCTTAGTACCACTATACACCATATTCTATACTATGTACCACTAAACAGCTTTACAGCATATTCTATACTATGTACCACTATACACCATGTTCTATACTATGTACCACTATACACCATGTTCTATACTATGTACCACTATACACCATGTTCTATACAATGTACCACTATACACCATATTCTATACTATGTACCACTATACACCATGTTCTATACTATGTACCACTATACACCATATTCTATACTATGTACCACTATACACAATATTCTATACTATGTGCCACTATACAGCTCCACACCATATTCTATACTATGAACCATTATACACCATATTCTATACTATGTACCACTATACACCACATTCTATACTATGTACCACTATACACCATAATCTATACTATGTACCACTATTCACCATATTATATACTATGTACCACAATGCACCATATTCTATACTATGTACCACTATACAGCTCTACACCACATTCTATACTATATAACTCTATACATCATATTCTATACTATATAATACTATACACTACATTCTATACTATGTACCACTATACAGCTCTACACCACATTCTATACTATACACCACATTCTATACTATGTACCACTATACACCATATTCTATACTTTGTACCTCTATACACCATATTCTATACTATGTACCACTATACACCATATTCTATACTATGTACCTCTATACAGCTCTACACCACATTCTATACTAAATACCACTATACACCATGTTCTATACAATGTACCACTATACAGCTCTACACCATATTCTATACTATGTAACACTATACTCCATATTCTATACTTTGTACCTCTATACACCATATTCTATACTATGTACCACTATACACCATATTCTATACTATGTACCACTATACAGCTCTACACCACATTCTATACTAAATACCACTATACACCATATTCTATACAATGTACCTCTATACAGCTCTACACCACATTCTATACTATGTACCACTATACACCACATTCTCTACTATGTACCAATATACACCATATTCTATACTATGTACCTCTATACACCATTTCTATACTATTTACCACTATACACCATATTCTATACTATGTACCACTATACAGCTCTACACCACATTCTATACTATATAACTCTATACATCATATTCTATACTATGTACCACAATACAGCTCTACACCATATTCTATACTATGTACAACTATACAGCTCTACACCACATTCTATACTATGTACCACTATACAGCTCTACACCATATACCACTATGCAACACATTCTATACTATGTACCACTATACAGCTCTACACCATATTCTATACTATGTACCACTATACACCACATTCTATACTATGTACAACTATACACCATATTCTATATTATATACCTCTATACACCATATTCTATGCTATGTACCACTATTCACCATATTCTATACTATTTACCACTGTACAGCTCTACACCACATTCTATACTATATACCACTATACACCATATTCTAAACTATGTACCTCTATACACGATATTCTATACTATTTACCACTATACAGCTCTACCCCATATTCTATACTATGTACCACTATACACCACTTTCTATACTATGTACCACTATACACCATATTCTCTACTATATACCACTATACACCATATTCTATATTATGTACCACTTTACACCATATTCTATACTATGTACCACTATACACCATATTCTACACAATTTACCACTATACACCATATTCTATACTATGTTCCACTATACAGCTCTACACCATATTCTATACTATATACCACTACACACCATATTCTTTACTATGTACCACTATACACCATATTCTATACTATGTACCACTATAAACCACATTTTATACTATGTACCACATTCTATACAATGTACCACTATACAGCTCTAAACAATATTCTATACTATGTACCATTATACACCATAGTCTATATTATATACCACTATACACCATATTCTATACTATATACCACTTCACACGATATTCTATACTATGTATCACAATAAACCATATTCATAAATATGTTCCACTATACAGCTCTCCACCATATTCTATACTATGTACCACTGTACAGCTCTACACCACATTCTATACTATATACCTCTATACAACATATTCTATACTTTGTACCACAATACAGCTCTACACCATATTCTATACTATGTACATCTATACAGCTCTACACCACTTTCTATACTATGTACCACTATACAGCTCTACACCATATACCACAATACAACTCATTCTATACTATGTACCACTATACAGCTCTACACCACATTCTATACTATGTACCACTACACACCACATTCTGTACTATGTACCACTATAGACCATATTATTACTATGTACCTCTATGCACCATATTCTATACTATGTACCAGTATACACCATATTCTATACTATGTACCTCTATACACCATATTCTATACTATGTACCACTATACACCATATTCTATACTATGTACCATTATACACCATATTCTATACTATGTACCACTATACACCATATTCTATACTATATATCACTATACACCATATTCTATGCTATGTACCACTATACACCATATTCTATACTATGTACCACTATACAGCTCTACACCATATTCTATACTATGTACCACTATACACCATGTTCTATACTATGTACCACTATACACCATAATCTATACTATGTACCACTATACACCATATTATATACTATGTACCACAATGCACCGTATTCTATACTATGTACCACAATACACCATATTCTATACTGTGTACCACTATACACCATATTCTATACTATGTACCACTATACACCATACTATGTACCACTATACACCATATTCTATACTATGTACTTCTATACACAATATTCTATACTATGTACCACGAAACACCATATTCTATACTATGTACCACTATACACCATATTCTATACTATATACCACTATACACCACATTCTATACTATGTACCACTATACAGCTCTACACCACAATCTATACTATACACCACATTCTATACTATGTACCACTATACACCATATTCTATACTATGTACCTCTATACACCATATTCGATACTATATACCACTATACAGCTCTAAACCATATTCTATACTAAATACCACTATACACCATATTCTATTACAATGAACCACTTTACAGCTCTACACCATATTTTATACTATGTACCACTATACACCACATTCTATACAATGTACCACTATACAGCTCTACACCATATACAACTATAAACCACATTCTATACTATGTACCTCTATTCAGCTCTACACCACATTCTATACTATGTACCACTATACACCACATTCTCTACTATGTACCACTATACACCATATTCTATACTATGTACCTCTATACACCATTTCTATACTATGTACCACTATACACCATATTCTATATTATGTACCACTATACAGCGCTACACCACATTCTATACTATATACCTCTATACAACATATTCTATACTATGTACCACAATACAGCTCTACACCACATTCTATTCTATGTACCACTATAGAGCTCTACACCATATACCACTATACAACACATTCTATACTATGTACCACTATACAGCTCTACACCACATTCTATACTATGTACCACTACACCCCACATTCTGTACTATGTACCACTACACCCCACATTCTGTACTGTGTACCACTATAGACCATATCCTTTACTATGTACCGCTATACACCATATTCTACAATATGTACCACTATACCCCATATTCTACACTATGTACCACTGTACCCCAAATTCTATACTATATACCACTATACCCCATTTTCTATGTACCACTATGCACCATATTCTATACTATGAACCACTATACACCATATTCTATACTATGTACCATTATACACCATATTCTATACTATGTACCACTATACACCATATTCTATACTATGTACCACTATACACCATATTCTATGCTTAGTACCACTATACACCATATTCTATACTATGTACCACTAAACAGCTTTACAGCATATTCTATACTATGTACCACTATACACCATGTTCTATACTATGTACCACTATACACCATGTTCTATACTATGTACCACTATACACCATGTTCTATACAATGTACCACTATACACCATATTCTATACTATGTACCACTATACACCATGTTCTATACTATGTACCACTATACACCATATTCTATACTATGTACCACTATACACAATATTCTATACTATGTGCCACTATACAGCTCCACACCATATTCTATACTATGAACCATTATACACCATATTCTATACTATGTACCACTATACACCACATTCTATACTATGTACCACTATACACCATAATCTATACTATGTACCACTATTCACCATATTATATACTATGTACCACAATGCACCGTATTCTATACTATGTACCACTATACAGCATATTCTATACTATGTAATACACCATATTCTTTACTGTGTACAACTATACACCATGTTCTATACTATGTACCACTATACACCATACTATGTACCACTATACACCATATTCTATACTATGTACTTCTATACACCATATTCTATACTATGTACCACGATACACCATATTCTATACTATGTACCACTATACACCATATTCTATACTATATACCACTATACACCACATTCTATACTATGTACCACTATACAGCTCTACACCACATTCTATACTATACACCACATTCTATACTATGTACCACTATACACCATATTCTATACTATGTACCTCTATACACCATATTCTATACTATATACCACTATACACAATATTCTATACTATGTACCACTATACAGCTCTACAACACATTCTATACTAAATACCACTATACAGCATATTCTATACAATGCACCACTATACAGCTCAACACCATATTCTTTACTATGTATCACTATACACCATATTCTATGCTATGTACCACTATACACCATATTCTACACTATGTACCACTATACAGCTCTACAGCATATTCTATACTATGTACCACTTTACACCATGTTCTATACTATGTACTACTATACACCATGTTCTATACTATGTACCACTATACACCATGTTCTATACTATGTACCACTATACACCATATTCTATACTATGTACCACTATACACCATGTTCTATACTATATACCACTATACACCATATTCTATACTATGTACCACTATACACAATATTCTATACTATGTACCACTATACAGCTCTACACCATATTCTATACTGTACCACTATACACCATATTCTATACTATGTACCACTTTACACCATGTTCTATACTATGTACCACTATACACAATATTCTATACTATGTACCACTATACAGCTCCACACCATACTCTATACTATGTACCATTATACACCATATTCTATGCTATGTACCACTATACACCACATTCTATACTATGTACCACTATACACCATAATCTATACTATGTACCACTATACACCATATTATATACTATGTACCACAATGCACCGTAATCTATACTATGTACCACTATACAGCATATTCTATACTATGTAATACACCATATTCTATACTGTGTACCACTATACACCATGTTCTATACTATGTACCACTATACACCATACTATGTACCACTATACACCATATTCTATACTATGTACTTCTATACACCATATTCTATACTATAAACCACGATACACCATATTCTATACTAAGTACCACTATACACCATATTCTATACTATATACCACTATACACCACATTCTATACTATGTACCACTAAACAGCTCTACACCACATTCTATACTATACACCACATTCTATACTATATACCACTATACGCCATATAATATACTATGTACCTCTATACACCATATTCTATAATATATACCACTATACACAATATTCTATACTATGTACCACCATACAGCTCTACACCACATTCTATACTAAATACCACTATACACCATATTCTATACAATGTACCACTATACAGCTCTACACCATATTCTATACTATGTAGCACTCTACACCACATTCTATACTATGTACCACTATACAGCTCTACACCATATACAACTATACACCACATTCTATACTATGTGCCTCTATTCAGTTCTACACCACATTCTATACTATGTACCACTATACACCACATTCTCTACTATGTACCTCTATACACCATTTCTATACTATGTACAACTATACACCATATTCTATACTATGTAATACACCATATTCTATACTGTGTACCACTATACACCATGTTCTATACTATGTACCACTATACACCTTACTATGTACCACTATACACCATATTCTATACTATGTACTTCTATACACCATATTCTATACTATATACCACTATACACCACATTCTATACTATGTACCACTATACAGCTCTACACCACATTCTATACTATACACCACATTCTATACTATGTACCACTATAAACCACATTCTATACTATGTACCACTATACAGCTCTACACCACATTCTATTCTATACACCACATTCTATACTATGTACCACTATACACCATATTCTATACTATGTACCTCTATACACCATATTCAATACTATATACCACTATACAGCTCTAAACCACATTCTATACTAAAAACCACTATACACCATATTCTATTACAATGTACCACTATACAGCTCTTCACCATATTCTATACTATGTACCACTATACACCACATTCTATTCAATGTACCACTATACAGCTCTACACCATATACAACTGTACACCACATTTTATACTATGTACCACTATACAGCTCTACACCACATTCTATACTATGTACCACTACACACCACATTCTGTACTGTGTACCACTATAGACCATATCCTTTACTATGTACCACTATACACCATATTCTACACTATGAACCACTATACCCCATATTCTACACTATGTACCACTGTACCCCAAATTCTATACTATATACCACTATACCCCATTTTCTATGTACCACTATGCACCATATTCTATACTATGTTCCACTATACACCATATTCTATACTATGTACCATTATACACCATATTCTATACTATGTACCACTATACACCATATTCTATACTATGTACCACTATACACCATATTCTATGCTATGTACCACTATACACCATATTCTATACTATGTACCACTAAACAGCTCTACAGCATATTCTATACTATGTACCACTATACACCATGTTCTATACTATGTACCACTATACACCATGTTCTATACTATGTACCACTTAACACCATGTTCTATACAATGTACCACTATACACCATATTCTATACTATGTACCACTATACACCATGTTCTATACTATGTACCACTATACACCATATTCTATACTATGTACCACTATACACAATATTCTATACTATGTGCCACTATACAGCTCCACACCATATTCTATACTATGTACCATTATACACCATATTCTATACTATGTACCACAATGCACCGTATTCTATACTACGTACCACTATACAGCATATTCTATACTATGTAATACACCATATTCTTTACTGTGTTCCACTATACACCATGTTCTATACTATGTACCACTATACACCATACGATGTACCACTATACACCATATTCTATACTATGTACTTCTATACACCATATTCTATACTATGTACCACGATACACCATATTCTATACTATGTACCACTATACACCATATTCTATACTATATACCACTATACACCACATTCTATACTATGTACCACTATACAGCTCTACACCACATTCTATACTATACACCACATTCTATACTATGTACCACTATACACCATATTCTATACTATGTACCTCTATACACCATATTCTATACTATATACCACTATACACAATATTCTATACTATGTACCACTATACAGCTCTACACCACATTCTATACTAAATACCACTATACAGCATATTCTATACAATGTACCACTATACAGCTCAACACCATATTCTTTACTATGTACCACTATACACCATATTCTATGCTATGTACCACTATACACCATATTCTACACTATGTACCACTATACAGCTCTACAGCATATTCTATACTATGTACCACTTTACACCATGTTCTATACTATGTACTACTATACACCATGTTCTATACTATGTACCACTATACACCATGTTCTATACTATGTACCACTATACACCATATTCTATACTATGTACCACTATACACCATGTTCTATACTATGTACCACTATACACCATATTCTATACTATGTACCACTATACACAATATTCTCTACTATGTACCACTATACAGCTCTACACCATATTCTATACTGTACCACTATACACCATATTCTATACTATGTACCACTTTACACCATGTTCTATACTATGTACCACTATACACAATATTCTATACTATGTACCACTATACAGCTCCACACAATATTCTATACTATGTACCATTATACACCATATTCTATGCTATGTACCACTACACACCACATTCTATACTATGTACCACTATACACCATAATCTATACTATGTACCACTATACACCATATTATATACTATGTACCACAATGCACCGTATTCTATACTATGTACCACTATACAGCATATTCTATACTATGTAATACACCATATTCTATACTGTGTACCACTATACACCATGTTCTATACTATGTACCACTATACACCATACTATGTACCACTATACACCATATTCTATACTATGTACTTCTATACACCATATTCTATACTATGTACCACTATACACTATATTCTATACTATATACCACTATACACAATATTCTATACTATGTACCACCATACAGCTCTACACCACATTCTATACTAAATACCACTATACACCACATTCTATACTATGTACCACTAAACAGCTCTACACCACATTCTATACTATACACCACATTCTATACTATGTACCACTATACGCCATATTCTATACTATGTACCTCTATACACCATATTCTATAATATATACCACTATACACAATATTCTATACTATGTACCACCATACTGCTCTACACCACATTCTATACTAAATCACACTATACACCATAATCTATACAATGTACCACTATACAGCTCTACACCATATTCTATACTATGTAGCACTCTACACCACATTCTATACTATGTACCACTATACAGCTCTACACCATATACAACTATACACCACATTCTATACTATGTACCTCTATTCAGTTCTACACCACATTCTATACTATGTACCACTATACACCACATTCTCTACTATGTACCTCTATACACCATTTCTATACTATGTACAACTATACACCATATTCTATACTATGTAATACACCATATTCTATACTGTGTACCACTATACACCATGTTCTATACTATGTACCACTATACACCTTACTATGTACCACTATACACCATATTCTATACTATGTACTTCTATACACCATATTCTATACTATATACCACTATACACCACATTCTAGACTATGTACCACTATACAGCTCTACACCACATTCTATACTATACACCACATTCTATACTATGTACCACTATACACCATATTCTATACTATGTACCTCTATACACCATATTCTATACTATATACCACTATACACAATATTCTATACTATGTACCACTATACAGCTCTAAACCATATTCTATACTAAATACCACTATACACCATATTCTATACAATGTACTACTATACAGCTCTACACCATATTCTATACTATGTACCACTATACACCACATTCCATACTATGTACCACTATACAGCTCTACACCATATACAACTATACACCACATTCTATACTATGTACCTCTATTCAGCTCTACACCACATTCTATACTATGTACCACTATACACCAAATTCTCTACTATGTACCACTATACACCATATTCTATACTATGTACCTCTATACACCATTTCTATACTATGTACCACTATACACCATATTCTATACTATGTACCACTATACAGCGCTACACCACATTCTATACTATATACTTCTATACAACATATTCTATACTATGTACCACAATACAGTTCTACACCACATTCTATACTATGTACCACTATACACCACATTCTATACTATGTACCACTATACAGCTCTACACCACATTCTATACTATACACCACATTCTATACTAAATACCACTATACACCATATTCTATACAATGTACCACTATACAGCTCTACACCATATTCTATACTATGTAGCACTCTACACCACATTCTATACTATGTACCACTATACAGCTCTACACCATATACAACTATACACCACATTCTATACTATGTGCCTCTATTCAGTTCTACACCACATTCTATACTATGTACCACTATACACCACATTCTGTACTATGTACCTCTATACACCATTTCTATACTATGTACAACTATACACCATATTCTATACTATGTAATACACCATATTCTATACTGTGTACCACTATACACCATGTTCTATACTATGTACCACTATACACCTTACTATGTACCACTATACACCATATTCTATACTATGTACTTCTATACACCATATTCTATACTATATACCACTATACACCACATTCTATACTATGTACCACTATACAGCTCTACACCACATTCTATACTATACACCACATTCTATACTATGTACCACTATACACAATATTCTATACTATGTGCCACTATACAGCTCCACACCATATTCTATACTATGAACCATTATACACCATATTCTATACTATGTACCACTATACACCACATTCTATACTATGTACCACTATACACCATAATCTATACTATGTACCACTATTCACCATATTATATACTATGTACCACAATGCACCGTATTCTATACTATGTACCACTATACAGCATATTCTATACTATGTAATACACCATATTCTTTACTGTGTACAACTATACACCATGTTCTATACTATGTACCACTATACACCATACTATGTACCACTATACACCATATTCTATACTATGTACTTCTATACACCATATTCTATACTATGTACCACGATACACCATATTCTATACTATGTACCACTATACACCATATTCTATACTATATACCACTATACACCACATTCTATACTATGTACCACTATACAGCTCTACACCACATTCTTTACTATACACCACATTCTATACTATGTACCACTATACACCATATTCTATACTATGTACCTCTATACACCATATTCTATACTATATACCACTATACACAATATTCTATACTATGTACCACTATACAGCTCTACAACACATTCTATACTAAATACCACTATACAGCATATTCTATACAATGCACCACTATACAGCTCAACACCATATTCTTTACTATGTATCACTATACACCATATTCTATGCTATGTACCACTATACACCATATTCTACACTATGTACCACTATACAGCTCTACAGCATATTCTATACTATGTACCACTTTACACCATGTTCTATACTATGTACTACTATACACCATGTTCTATACTATGTACCACTATACACCATGTTCTATACTATGTACCACTATACACCATATTCTATACTATGTACCACTATACACCATGTTCTATACTATATACCACTATACACCATATTCTATACTATGTACCACTATACACAATATTGTATACTATGTACCACTATACAGCTCTACACCATATTCTATACTGTACCAATATACACCATATTCTATACTATGTACCACTTTACACCATGTTCTATACTATGTACCACTATACACAATATTCTATACTATGTACCACTATACAGCTCCACACCATACTCTATACTATGTACCATTATACACCATATTCTATGCTATGTACCACTATACACCACATTCTATACTATGTACCACTATACACCATAATCTATACTATGTACCACTATACACCATATTATATACTATGTACCACAATGCACCGTAATCTATACTATGTACCACTATACAGCATATTCTATACTATGTAATACACCATATTCTATACTGTGTACCACTATACACCATGTTCTATACTATGTACCACTATACACCATACTATGTACCACTATACACCATATTCTATACTATGTACTTCTATACACCATATTCTATACTATAAACCACGATACACCATATTCTATACTAAGTACCACTATACACCATATTCTATACTATATACCACTATACACCACATTCTATACTATGTACCACTAAACAGCTCTACACCACATTCTATACTATACACCACATTCTATACTATATACCACTATACGCCATATTCTATACTATGTACCTCTATACACCATATTCTATAATATATACCACTATACACAATATTCTATACTATGTACCACCATACAGCTCTACACCACATTCTATACTAAATACCACTATACACCATATTCTATACAATGTACCTGTATACAGCTCTACACCATATTCTGTACTATGTAGCACTCTACACCACATTCTATACTATGTACCACTATACAGCTCTACACCATATACAACTATACACCACATTCTATACTATGTGCCTCTATTCAGTTCTACACCACATTCTATACTATGTACCACTATACACCACATTCTCTACTATGTACCTCTATACACCATTTCTATACTATGTACAACTATACACCATATTCTATACTATGTAATACAGCATATTCTATACTGTGTACCACTATACACCATGTTCTATACTATGTACCACTATACACCTTACTATGTACCACTATACACCATATTCTATACTATGTACTTCTATACACCATATTCTATACTATATACCACTATACACCACATTCTATACTATGTACCACTATACAGCTCTACACCACATTCTATACTATACACCACATTCTATACTATGTACCACTATAAACCACATTCTATACTATGTACCACTATACAGCTCTACACCACATTCTATTCTATACACCACATTCTATACTATGTACCACTATACACCATATTCTATACTATGTACCTCTATACACCATATTCAATACTATATACCACTATACAGCTCTAAACCACATTCTATACTAAAAACCACTATACACCATATTCTATTACAATGTACCACTATACAGCTCTTCACCATATTCTATACTATGTACCACTATACACCACATTCTATTCAATGTACCACTATACAGCTCTACACCATATACAACTGTACACCACATTCTATACTATGTACCTCTATTCAGCTCTACACCACATTCTATACTATGTACCACTATACACCACATTCTCTACTATGTACCACTATACACCATATTCTATACTATGTACCTCTATACACCATTTCAATACTATGTACCACTATACACCATATTTTATACTATGTACCACTATACAGCTCTACACCACATTCTATACTATGTACCACTACACACCACATTCTGTACTGTGTACCACTATAGACCATATCCTTTACTATGTACCACTATACACCATATTCTACACTATGAACCACTATACCCCATATTCTACACTATGTACCACTGTACCCCAAATTCTATACTATATACCACTATACCCCATTTTCTATGTACCACTATGCACCATATTCTATACTATGTTCCACTATACACCATATTCTATACTATGTACCATTATACACCATATTCTATACTATGTACCACTATACACCATATTCTATACTATGTACCACTATACACCATATTCTATGCTATGTACCACTATACACCATATTCTATACTATGTACCACTAAACAGCTCTACAGCATATTCTATACTATGTACCACTATACACCATGTTCTATACTATGTACCACTATACACCATGTTCTATACTATGTACCACTTAACACCATGTTCTATACAATGTACCACTATACACCATATTCTATACTATGTACCACTATACACCATGTTCTATACTATGTACCACTATACACCATATTCTATACTATGTACCACTATACACAATATTCTATACTATGTGCCACTATACAGCTCCACACCATATTCTATACTATGTACCATTATACACCATATTCTATACTATGTACCACAATGCACCGTATTCTATACTACGTACCACTATACAGCATATTCTATACTATGTAATACACCATATTCTTTACTGTGTTCCACTATACACCATGTTCTATACTATGTTACCACTATACACATACGATGTACCACTATACACCATATTCTATACTATGTACTTCTATACACCATATTCTATACTATGTACCACGATACACCATATTTCTATACTATGTACCACTATACACCATATTCTATACTATATACCACTATACACCACATTCTATACTATGTACCACTATACAGCTCCTACACCACATTCTATACTATACACCACATTCTATACTATGTACCACTATACACCATATTCTATACTATGTACCTCTATACACCATATTCTATACTATATACCACTATACACAATATTCTATACTATGTACCACTATACAGCTCTACACCACATTCTATACTAAATACCACTATACAGCATATTCTATACAATGTACCACTATACAGCTCAACACCATATTCTTTACTATGTACCACTATACACCATATTCTATGCTATGTACCACTATACACCATATTCTACACTATGTACCACTATACAGCTCTACAGCATATTCTATACTATGTACCACTTTACACCATGTTCTAATAACTATGTACTACTATACACCATGTTCTATACTATGTACCACTATACACCATGTTCTATACTATGTACCACTATACACCATATTCTATACTATGTACCACTATACACCATGTTCTATACTATGTACCACTATACACCATATTCTATACTATGTACCACTATACACCAATATTCTCTACTATGTACCACTATACAGCTCTACACCATATTCTATACTGTACACATACACCATATTCTATACTATGTACCACTTTACACCATGTTCTATACTATGAACTCACTATACACAATATTCTATACTATGTACCACTATACAGCTCCACACATATTCTATAACTATGTACCATTATACACCATATTCTATGCTATGTACCACTATAACACCACATTCTATACTATGTACCACTATACACCATAATCTATACTATGTACCACTATACACCATATTATATACTATGTACCACAATGCACCGTATTACTATGTACCACTATACAGCATATTCTATACTATGTAATACACCATATTCTATACTGTGTACCACTATACACCATGTTCTATACTATGTACCACTATACACCATACTATGTACCACTATACACCATATTCTATACTATGTACTTCTATACACCATATTCTATACTATGTACCACTATACACTATATTCTATACTATATACCACTATACACAATATTCTATACTATGTACCACCATACAGCTCTACACCACATTCTATACTAAATACCACTATACACCACATTCTATACTATGTACCACTAAACAGCTCTACACCACATTCTATACTATACACCACATTCTATACTATGTACCACTATACGCCATATTCTATACTATGTACCTCTAAACACCAAATTCTATAATATATACCACTATACACAATATTCTATACTATGTACCACCATACAGCTCTACACCACATTCTATACTAAATCACACTATACACCATAATCTATACAATGTACCACTATACAGCTCTACACCATATTCTATACTATGTAGCACTCTACACCACATTCTATACTATGTACCACTATACAGCTCTACACCATATACAACTATACACCACATTCTATACTATGTACCTCTATTCAGTTCTACACCACATTCTATACTATGTACCACTATACACCACATTCTCTACTATGTACCTCTATACACCATTTCTATACTATGTACAACTATACACCATATTCTATACTATGTAATACACCATATTCTATACTGTGTACCACTATACACCATGTTCTATACTATATACCACTATACACCTTACTATGTACCACTATACACCATATTCTATACTATGTACTTCTATACACCATATTCTATACTATATACCACTATACACCACATTCTAGACTATGTACCACTATACAGCTCTACACCACATTCTATACTATACACCACATTCTATACTATGTACCACTATACACCATATTCTATACTATGTACCTCTATACACCATATTCTATACTATATACCACTATACACAATATTCTATACTATGTACCACTATACAGCTCTAAACCATATTCTATACTAAATACCACTATACACCATATTCTATACAATGTACTACTATACAGCTCTACACCATATTCTATACTATGTACCACTATACACCACATTCCATACTATGTACCACTATACAGCTCTACACCATATACAACTATACACCACATTCTATACTATGTACCTCTATTCAGCTCTACACCACATTCTATACTATGTACCACTATACACCAAATTCTCTACTATGTACCACTATACACCATATTCTATACTATGTACCTCTATACACCATTTCTATACTATGTACCACTATACACCATATTCTATACTATGTACCACTATACAGCGCTACCACCACATTCTATACTATATACTTCTATACAACATATTCTATACTATGTACCACAATACAGTTCTACACCACATTCTATACTATGTACCACTATACACCACATTCTATACTATGTACCACTATACAAGCTCTACACCACATTCTATACTATACACCACATTCTATACTAAATACCACTATACACCATATTCTATACAATGTACCACTATACAGCTCTACACCATATTCTATACTATGTAGCACTCTACACCACATTCTATACTATGTACCACTATACAGCTCTACACCATATACAACTTTACACCACATTCTATACTATGTGCCTCTATTCAGTTCTACACCACATTCTATACTATGTACCACTATACACCACATTCTCTACTATGTACCTCTATACACCATTTCTATACTATGTACAACTATACACCATATTCTATACTATGTAATACACCATATTCTATACTGTGTACCACTATACACCATGTTCTATACTATGTACCACTATACACCTTACTATGTACCACTATACACCATATTCTATACTATGTTCTTCTATACACCATATTCTATACTATATACCACTATACACCACATTCTATACTATGTACCACTATACAGCTCTACACCACATTCTATACTATACACCACATTCTATACTATGTACCACTATAAACCACATTTCTATACTATGTACCACTATACAGCTCTACACCACATTCTATTCTATACACCACATTCTATACTATGTACCACTATACACCATATTCTATACTATGTACCTCTATACACCATATTCAATACTATATACCACTATACAGCTCTAAACCACATTCTATACTAAATACCACTATACACCATATTCTATTACAATGTACCACTATACAGCTCTTCACCATATTCTATACTATGTACCACTATACACCACATTCTATTCAATGTACCACTATACAGCTCTACACCATATACAACTGTACACCACATTCTATACTATGTACCTCTATTCAGCTCTACACCACATTCTATACTATGTACCACTATACACCACATTCTCTACTATGTACCACTATACACCATATTCTATACTATGTACCTCTATACACCATTTCAATACTATGTACCACTATACACCATATTTTATACTATGTACCACTATACAGCTCTACACCACATTCTATACTATGTACCACTACACACCACATTCTGTACTGTGTACCACTATAGACCATATCCTTTACTATGTACCACTATACACCATATTCTACACTATGAACCACTATACCCCATATTCTACACTATGTACCACTGTACCCCAAATTCTATACTATATACCACTATACCCCATTTTCTATGTACCACTATGCACCATATTCTATACTATGTTCCACTATACACCATATTCTATACTATGTACCATTATACACCATATTCTATACTATGTACCACTATACACCATATTCTATACTATGTACCACTATACACCATATTCTATGCTATGTACCACTATACACCATATTCTTTACTATGTACCACTAAACAGCTCTACAGCATATTCTATACTATGTACCACTATACACCATGTTCTATACTATGTACCACTATACACCATGTTCTATACTATGTACCACTTAACACCATGTTCTATACAATGTACCACTATACACCATATTCTATACTATGTACCACTATACACCATGTTCTATACTATGTACCACTATACACCATATTCTATACTATGTACCACTATACACAATATTCTATACTATGTGCCACTATACAGCTCCACACCATATTCTATACTATGTACCATTATACACCATATTCTATACTATGTACCACAATGCACCGTATTCTATACTACGTACCACTATACAGCATATTCTATACTATGTAATACACCATATTCTTTACTGTGTTCCACTATACACCATGTTCTATACTATGTACCACTATACACCATACGATGTACCACTATACACCATATTCTATACTATGTACTTCTATACACCATATTCTATACTATGTACCACGATACACCATATTCTATACTATGTACCACTATACACCATATTCTATACTATATACCACTATACACCACATTCTATACTATGTACCACTATACAGCTCTACACCACATTCTATACTATACACCACATTCTATACTATGTACCACTATACACCATATTCTATACTATGTACCTCTATACACCATATTCTATACTATATACCACTATACACAATATTCTATACTATGTACCACTATACAGCTCTACACCACATTCTATACTAAATACCACTATACAGCATATTCTATACAATGTACCACTATACAGCTCAACACCATATTCTTTACTATGTACCACTATACACCATATTCTATGCTATGTACCACTATACACCATATTCTACACTATGTACCAACTATACAGCTCTACAGCATATTCTATACTATGTACCACTTTACACCATGTTCTATACTATGTACTACTATACACCATGTTCTATACTATGTACCACTATACACCATGTTCTATACTATGTACCAACTATACACCATATTCTATACTATGTACCACTATACACCATGTTCTATACTATGTACCACTATACACCATATTCTATACTATGTACCACTATACACAATATTCTCTACTATGTACCACTATACAGCTCTACACCATATTCTATACTGTACCACTATACACCATATTCTATACTATGTACCACTTTACACCATGTTCTATACTATGTACCACTATACACAATATTCTATACTATGTACCACTATACAGCTCCACACAATATTCTATACTATGTACCATTATACACCATATTCTATGCTATGTACCACTATACACCACATTCTATACTATGTACCACTATACACCATAATCTATACTATGTACCACTATACACCATATTATATACTATGTACCACAATGCACCGTATTCTATACTATGTACCACTATACAGCATATTCTATACTATGTAATACACCATATTCTATACTGTGTACCACTATACACCATGTTCTATACTATGTACCACTATACACCATACTATGTACCACTATACACCATATTCTATACTATGTACTTCTATACACCATATTCTATACTATGTACCACTATACACTATATTCTATACTATATACCACTATACACAATATTCTATACTATGTACCACCATACAGCTCTACACCACATTCTGTACTAAATACCACTATACACCACATTCTATACTATGTACCACTAAACAGCTCTACACCACATTCTATACTATACACCACATTCTATACTATGTACCACTATACGCCATATTCTATACTATGTACCTCTATACACCATATTCTATAATATATACCACTATACACAATATTCTATACTATGTACCACCATACAGCTCTACACCACATTCTATACTAAATCACACTATACACCATAATCTATACAATGTACCACTATACAGCTCTACACCATATTCTATACTATGTAGCACTCTACACCACATTCTATACTATGTACCACTATACAGCTCTACACCATATACAACTATACACCACATTCTATACTATGTACCTCTATTCAGTTCTACACCACATTCTATACTATGTACCACTATACACCACATTCTCTACTATGTACCTCTATACACCATTTCTATACTATGTACAACTATACACCATATTCTATACTATGTAATACACCATATTCTATACTGTGTACCACTATACACCATGTTCTATACTATGTACCACTATACACCTTACTATGTACCACTATACACCATATTCTATACTATGTACTTCTATACACCATATTCTATACTATATACCACTATACACCACATTCTAGACTATGTACCACTATACAGCTCTACACCACATTCTATACTATACACCACATTCTATACTATGTACCACTATGACACCATATTCTATACTATGTACCTCTATACACCATATTCTATACTATATACCACTATACACAATATTCTATACTATGTACCACTATACAGCTCTAAACCATATTCTATACTAAATACCACTATACACCATATTCTATACAATGTACTACTATACAGCTCTACACCATATTCTATACTATGTACCACTATACACCACATTCCATACTATGTACCCACTATACAGCTCTACACCATATACAACTATACACCACATTCTATACTATGTACCTCTATTCAGCTCTACACCACATTCTATACTATGTACCACTATACACCAAATTCTCTACTATGTACCACTATACACCATATTCTATACTATGTACCTCTATACACCATTTCTATACTATGTACCACTATACACCATATTCTATACTATGTACCACTATACAGCGCTACACCACATTCTATACTATATACTTCTATACAACATATTCTATACTATGTACCACAATACAGTTTCTACACCACATTCTATACTATGTACCACTATACACCACATTCTATACTATGTACCACTATACAGCTCTACACCACATTCTATACTATACACCACATTCTATACTATGTACCACTATACACCATATTCTATACTATGTACCTCTATACACCATATTCGATACTATATACCACTATACAGCTCTAAACCACATTCTATACTAAATACCACTATACACCATATTCTATTACAATGTACCACTATACAGCTCTACACCATATTCTATTCTATGTACCACTATACACCACATTCTATACAATGTACCCACTATACAGCTCTACACCATATACAACTGTACACAACATTCTATACTATGTACCTCTTTTCAGCTCTACACCATATTCTATACTATGTACCACGATACACCATATTCTATACTATGTACCACTATACACCATATTCTATACTATATTCCACTATACACCACATTCTATACTATGTACCACTATACAGCTCTACACCACATTCTATACTATACACCACATTCTATACTATGTACCACTATACACCATATTCTATACTATGTACCTCTATACACCATATTCTATACTATATACCACTATACACAATATTCTATACTATGTACCACTATACAGCTCTACACCACATTCTATACTAAATACCACTATACAGCATATTCTATACAATGTACCACTATACAGCTCAACACCATATTCTTTACTATGTACCACTATACACCATATTCTATGCTATGTACCACTATACACCATATTCTACACTATGTACCACTATACAGCTCTACAGCATATTCTATACTATGTACCACTTTACACCATGTTCTATACTATGTACTACTATACACCATGTTCTATACTATGTACCACTATACACCATGTTCTATACTATGTACCCACTATACACCATATTCTATACTATGTACCACTATACACCATGTTCTATACTATGTACCACTATACACCATGTTCTATACTATGTACCACTTAACACCATGTTCTATACAATGTACCACTATACACCATATTCTATACTATGTACCACTATACACCATGTTCTATACTATGTACCACTATACACCATATTCTATACTATGTACCACTATACACAATATTCTATACTATGTGCCACTATACAGCTCCACACCATATTCTATACTATGTACCATTATACACCATATTCTATACTATGTACCACAATGCACCGAATTCTATACTACGTACCACTATACAGCATATTCTATACTATGTAATACACCATATTCTTTACTGTGTTCCACTATACACCATGTTCTATACTATGTACCACTATACACAATATTCTCTACTATGTACCACTATACAGCTCTACACCATATTCTATACTGTACCACTATACACCTCATATTCTATACTATGTACCACTTTACACCATGTTCTATACTATGTACCACTATACACAATATTCTATACTATGTACCACTATACAGCTCCACACAATATTCTATACTATGTACCATTATACACCATATTCTATGCTATGTACCACTATACACCACATTCTATACTATGTACCACTATACACCATAATCTATACTATGTACCACTATACACCATATTATATACTATGTACCACAATGCCACCGTATTCTATACTATGTACCACTATACAGCATATTCTATACTATGTAATGCACCATATTCTATACTGTGTACCACTATACACCATGTTCTATACTATGTACCACTATACACCATACTATGTACCACTATACACCATATTCTATACTATGTACTTCTATACACCATATTCTATACTATGTATCCACTATACACTATATTCTATACTATATACCACTATACACAATATTCTATACTATGTACCACCATACAGCTCTACACCACATTCTATACTAAATACCACTATACACCACATTCTATACTATGTACCACTAAACAGCTCTACACCACATTCTATACTATACACCACATTCTATACTATGTACCACTATACGCCATATTCTATACTATGTACCTCTAAACACCAAATTCTATAATATATACCACTATACACAATATTCTATACTATGTACCACCATACAGCTCTACACCACATTCTATACTAAATCACACTATACACCATAATCTATACAATGTACCACTATACAGCTCTACACCATATTCTATACTATGTAGCACTCTACACCACATTCTATACTATGTACCACTATACAGCTCTACACCATATACAACTATACACCACATTCTATACTATGTACCTCTATTCAGTTCTACACCACATTCTATACTATGTACCACTATACACCACATTCTCTACTATGTACCTCTATACACCATTTCTATACTATGTACAACTATACACCATATTCTATACTATGTAATACACCATATTCTATACTGTGTACCACTATACACCATGTTCTATACTATATACCACTATACACCTTACTATGTACCACTATACACCATATTCTATACTATGTACTTCTATACACCATATTCTATACTATATACCACTATACACCACATTCTAGACTATGTACCACTATACAGCTCTACACCACATTCTATACTATACACCACATTCTATACTATGTACCACTATACACCATATTCTATACTATGTACCTCTATACACCATATTCTATACTATATACCACTATACACAATATTCTATACTATGTACCACTATACAGCTCTAAACCATATTCTATACTAAATACCACTATACACCATATTCTATACAATGTACTACTATACAGCTCTACACCATATTCTATACTATGTACCACTATACACCACATTCCATACTATGTACCACTATACAGCTCTACACCATATACAACTATACACCACATTCTATACTATGTACCTCTATTCAGCTCTACACCACATTCTATACTATGTACCACTATACACCAAATTCTCTACTATGTACCACTATACACCATATTCTATACTATGTACCTCTATACACCATTTCTATACTATGTACCACTATACACCATATTCTATACTATGTACCACTATACAGCGCTACACCACATTCTATACTATATACTTCTATACAACATATTCTATACTATGTACCACAATACAGTTCTACACCACATTCTATACTATGTACCACTATACACCACATTCTATACTATGTACCACTATACAGCTCTACACCACATTCTATACTATACACCACATTCTATACTAAATACCACTATACACCATATTCTATACAATGTACCACTATACAGCTCTACACCATATTCTATACTATGTAGCACTCTACACCACATTCTATACTATGTACCACTATACAGCTCTACACCATATACAACTTTACACCACATTCTATACTATGTGCCTCTATTCAGTTCTACACCACATTCTATACTATGTACCACTATACACCACATTCTCTACTATGTACCTCTATACACCATTTCTATACTATGTACAACTATACACCATATTCTATACTATGTAATACACCATATTCTATACTGTGTACCACTATACACCATGTTCTATACTATGTACCACTATACACCTTACTATGTACCACTATACACCATATTCTATACTATGTTCTTCTATACACCATATTCTATACTATATACCACTATACACCACATTCTATACTATGTACCACTATACAGCTCTACACCACATTCTATACTATACACCACATTCTATACTATGTACCACTATAAACCACATTCTATACTATGTACCACTATACAGCTCTACACCACATTCTATTCTATACACCACATTCTATACTATGTACCACTATACACCATATTCTATACTATGTACCTCTATACACCATATTCAATACTATATACCACTATACAGCTCTAAACCACATTCTATACTAAATACCACTATACACCATATTCTATTACAATGTACCACTATACAGCTCTTCACCATATTCTATACTATGTACCACTATACACCACATTCTATTCAATGTACCACTATACAGCTCTACACCATATACAACTGTACACCACATTCTATAACTATGTACCTCTATTCAGCTCTACACCACATTCTATACTATGTACCACTATACACCAAATTCTCTACTATGTACCACTATACACCATATTCTATACTATGTACCTCTATACACCATTTCAATACTATGTACCACTATACACCATATTTTATACTATGTACCACTATACAGCTCTACACCACATTCTATACTATGTACCACTACACACCACATTCTGTACTGTGTACCACTATAGACCATATCCTTTACTATGTACCACTTATACACCATATTCTACACTATGAACCACTATACCCCATATTCTACACTATGTACCACTGTACCCCAAATTCTATACTATATACCACTATACCCCATTTTCTATGTACCACTATGCACCATATTCTATACTATGTTCCACTATACACCATATTCTATACTATGTACCATTATACACCATATTCTATACTATGTACCACTATACACCATATTCTATACTATGTACCACTATACACCATATTCTATGCTATGTACCACTATACACCATATTCTTTACTATGTACCACTAAACAGCTCTACAGCATATTCTATACTATGTACCACTATACACCATGTTCTATACTATGTACCACTATACACCATGTTCTATACTATGTACCACTTAACACCATGTTCTATACAATGTACCACTATACACCATATTCTATACTATGTACCACTATACACCCATGTTCTATACTATGTACCACTATACACCATATTCTATACTATGTACCACTATACACAATATTCTATACTATGTGCCACTATACAGCTCCACACCATATTCTATACTATGTACCATTATACACCATATTCTATACTATGTACCACAATGCACCGTATTCTATACTACGTACCACTATACAGCATATTCTATACTATGTAATACACCATATTCTTTACTGTGTTCCACTATACACCATGTTCTATACTATGTACCACTATACACCATACGATGTACCACTATACACCATATTCTATACTATGTACTTCTATACACCATATTCTATACTATGTACCACGATACACCATATTCTATACTATGTACCACTATACACCATATTCTATACTATATACCACTATACACCACATTCTATACTATGTACCACTATACAGCTCTACACCACATTCTATACTATACACCACATTCTATACTATGTACCACTATACACCATATTCTATACTATGTACCTCTATACACCATATTCTATACTATATACCACTATACACAATATTCTATACTATGTACCACTATACAGCTCTACACCACATTCTATACTAAATACCACTATACAGCATATTCTATACAATGTACCACTATACAGCTCAACACCATATTCTTTACTATGTACCACTATACACCATATTCTATGCTATGTACCACTATACACCATATTCTACACTATGTACCACTATACAGCTCTACAGCATATTCTATACTATGTACCACTTTACACCATGTTCTATACTATGTACTACTATACACCATGTTCTATACTATGTACCACTATACACCATGTTCTATACTATGTACCACTATACACCATATTCTATACTATGTACCACTATACACCATGTTCTATACTATGTACCACTATACACCATATTCTATACTATGTACCACTATACACAATATTCTCTACTATGTACCACTATACAGCTCTACACCATATTCTATACTGTACCACTATACACCATATTCTATACTATGTACCACTTTACACCATGTTCTATACTATGTACCACTATACACAATATTCTATACTATGTACCACTATACAGCTCACACAATATTCTATACTATGTACCATTATACACCCATATTCTATGCTATGTACCACTATACACCACATTCTATACTATGTACCACTATACACCATAATCTATACTATGTACCACTATACACCATATTATATACTATGTACCACAATGCACCGTATTCTATACTATGTACCACTATACCAGCATATTCTATACTATGTAATACACCATATTCTATACTGTGTACCACTATACACCATGTTCTATACTATGTACCACTATACACCATACTATGTACCACTATACACCATATTCTATACTATGTACTTCTATACACCATATTCTATACTATGTACCACTATACACTATATTCTATACTATATACCACTATACACAATATTCTATACTATGTACCACCATACAGCTCTACACCACATTCTGTACTAAATACCACTATACACCACATTCTATACTATGTACCACTAAACAGCTCTACACCACATTCTATACTATACACCACATTCTATACTATGTACCACTATACGCCATATTCTATACTATGTACCTCTATACACCATATTCTATAATATATACCACTATACACAATATTCTATACTATGTACCACCATACAGCTCTACACCACATTCTATACTAAATCACACTATACACCATAATCTATACAATGTACCACTATACAGCTCTACACCATATTCTATACTATGTAGCACTCTACACCACATTCTATACTATGTACCACTATACAGCTCTACACCATATACAACTATACACCACATTCTATACTATGTACCTCTATTCAGTTCTACACCACATTCTATACTATGTACCACTATACACCACATTCTCTACTATGTACCTCTATACACCATTTCTATACTATGTACAACTATACACCATATTCTATACTATGTAATACACCATATTCTATACTGTGTACCACTATACACCATGTTCTATACTATGTACCACTATACACCTTACTATGTACCACTATACACCATATTCTATACTATGTACTTCTATACACCATATTCTATACTATATACCACTATACACCACATTCTAGACTATGTACCACTATACAGCTCTACACCACATTCTATACTATACACCACATTCTATACTATGTACCACTATACACCATATTCTATACTATGTACCTCTATACACCATATTCTATACTATATACCACTATACACAATATTCTATACTATGTACCACTATACAGCTCTAAACATATTCTATACTAAATACCACTATACACCATATTCTATACAATGTACTACTATACAGCTCTACACCATATTCTATACTATGTACCACTATACACCACATTCCATACTATGTACCACTATACAGCTCTACACCATATACAAACTATACACCACATTCTATACTATGTACCTCTATTCAGCTCTACACCACATTCTATACTATGTACCACTATACACCAAATTCTCTACTATGTACCACTATACACCATATTCTATACTATGTACCTCTATACACCATTTCTATACTATGTACCACTATACACCATATTCTATACTATGTACCACTATACAGCGCTACACCACATTCTATACTATATACTTCTATACAACATATTCTATACTATGTACCACAATACAGTTCTACACCACATTCTATACTATGTACCACTATACACCACATTCTATACTATGTACCACTTATACAGCTCTACACCACATTCTATACTATACACCACATTCTATACTATGTACCACTATACACCATATTCTATACTATGTACCTCTATACACCATATTCGATACTATATACCACTATACAGCTCTAAACCACATTCTATACTAAATACCACTATACACCATATTCTATTACAATGTACCACTATACAGCTCTACACCATATTCTATTCTATGTACCACTATACACCACATTCTATACAATGTACCACTATACAGCTCTACACCATATACAACTGTACACAACATTCTATACTATGTACCTCTTTTCAGCTCTACACCATATTCTATACTATGTACCCACGATACACCATATTCTATACTATGTACCACTATACACCATATTATACTATATTCCACTATACACCACATTCTATACTATGTACCACTATACAGCTCTACACCACATTCTATACTATACACCACATTCTATACTATGTACCACTATACACCATATTCTATACTATGTACCTCTATACACCATATTCTATACTATATACCACTATACACAATATTCTATACTATGTACCACTATACAGCTCTACACCACATTCTATACTAAATACCACTATACAGCATATTCTATACAATGTACCACTATACAGCTCAACACCATATTCTTTACTATGTACCACTATACACCATATTCTATGCTATGTACCACTATACACCATATTCTACACTATGTACCACTATACAGCTCTACAGCATATTCTATACTATGTACCACTTTACACCATGTTCTATACTATGTACTACTATACACCATGTTCTATACTATGTACCACTATACACCATGTTCTATACTATGTACCACTATACACCATATTCTATACTATGTACCACTATACACCATGTTCTATACTATGTACCACTATACACCATGTTCTATACTATGTACCACTTAACACCATGTTCTATACAATGTACCACTATACACCATATTCTATACTATGTACCACTATACACCATGTTCTATACTATGTACCACTATACACCATATTCTATACTATGTACCACTATACACAATATTCTATACTATGTGCCACTATACAGCTCCACACCATATTCTATACTATGTACCATTATACACCATATTCTATACTATGTACCACAATGCACCGAATTCTATACTACGTACCACTATACAGCATATTCTATACTATGTAATACACCATATTCTTTACTGTGTTCCACTATACACCATGTTCTATACTATGTACCACTATACACCATACTATGTACCACTATACACCATATTCTATACTATGTACTTCTATACACCATATTCTATACTATGTACCACGATACACCATATTCTATACTATGTACCACTATACACCATATTCTATACTATATTCCACTATACACCACATTCTATACTATGTACCACTATACAGCTCTACACCACATTCTATACTATACACCACATTCTATACTATGTACCACTATACACCATATTCTATACTATGTACCTCTATACACCATATTCTATACTATATACCACTATACACAATATTCTATACTATGTACCACTATACAGCTCTACACCATATTCTATACTATGTACCACTATACACCACATTCCATACTATGTACCACTATACAGCTCTACACCATATACAACTATACACCACATTCTATACTATGTACCTCTATTCAGCTCTACTCCACATTCTATACTATGTACCACTATACACCAAATTCTCTACTATGTACCACTATACACCATATTCTATACTATGTACCTCTATACACCATTTCTATACTATGTACCACTATACACCATATTCTATACTATGTACCACTATACAGCGCTACACCACATTCTATACTAAATACCACTATACAGCATATTCTATACAATGTACCACTATACAGCTCAACACCATATTCTTTACTATGTACCACTATACACCATATTCTATGCTATGTACCACTATACACCATATTCTACACTATGTACCACTATACAGCTCTACAGCATATTCTATACTATGTACCACTTTACACCATGTTCTATACTATGTACTACTATACACCATGTTCTATACTATGTACCACTATACACCATGTTCTATACTATGTACCACTATACACCTTATTCTATACTATGTACCACTATACACCATGTTCTATACTATGTACCACTATACACCATGTTCTATACTATGTACCACTTAACACCATGTTCTATACAATGTACCACTATACACCATATTCTATACTATGTACCACTATACACCATGTTCTATACTATGTACCACTATACACCATATTCTATACTATGTACCACTATACACAATATTCTATACTATGTGCCACTATACAGCTCCACACCATATTCTATACTATGTACCATTATACACCATATTCTATACTATGTACCACAATGCACCGAATTCTATACTACGTACCACTATACAGCATATTCTATACTATGTAATACACCATATTCTTTACTGTGTTCCACTATACACCACATTCTATACTATGTACCACTATACAGCTCTACACCATATTCTATACTATACACCACATTCTATACTATGTACCACTATACACCATATTCTATACTATGTACCTCTATACACCATATTCGATACTATATACCACTATACAGCTCTAAACCACATTCTATACTAAATACCACTATACACCATATTCTATTACAATGTACCACTATACAGCTCTACACCATATTCTATTCTATGTACCACTATACACCACATTCTATACAATGTACCACTATACAGCTCTACACCATATACAACTGTACACCACATTCTATACTATGTACCTCTTTTCAGCTCTACACCACATTCTATACTATGTAACACTATACACCCTTCTCTACTATGTACCACTATACACCATATTCTATACTATGTACCTCTATACACCATTTCTATACTATGTACCACTATACACCATATTCTATACTATGTACCACTATAGAGGCTACACCACATTCTATACTATATACCTCTATACAACATATTCTATACTATATACCACAATACAGCTCTACACCACATTCTATTCTATGTACCACTATAGAGCTCTACACCATATACCACTATACAACACATTCTATACTATGTACCACTATACAGCTCTACACCACATTCTATACTATGTACCACTACACACCACATTCTGTACTGTGTACCACTATAGACCATATCCTTTACTATGTACCACTATACACCATATTCTACACTATGTACCACTATACCCCATATTCTACACTATGTACCACTGTACCCCAAATTCTATACTATATACCACTATACCCCATTTTCTATGTACCACTATGCACCATATTCTATACTATGTACCACTATACACCATATTCTATACTATGTACCATTATACACCATATTCAATACTATGTACCACTATACACCATATTCTATACTGTGTACCACTATACACCATATTCTATGCTATGTACCACTATACACCATATTCTATGCTATGTACCACTAAACAGCTCTACAGCATATTCTATACAATGTACCACTATACACCATGTTCTATACTATGTACCACTATACACCATGTTCTATACTATGTACCACTTAACACCATGTTCTATACAATGTACCACTATACACCATATTCTATACTATGTACCACTATACACCATGTTCTATACTATGTACCACTATACACCATATTCTATACTATGTACCACTATACACAATATTCTATACTATGTGCCACTATACAGCTCCACACCATATTCTATACTATGTACCACAATGCACCGAATTCTATACTACGTACCACTATACAGCATATTCTATACTATGTAATACACCATATTCTTTACTGTGTTCCACTATACACCATGTTCTATACTATGTACCACTATACACCATACTATGTACCACTATACACCATATTCTATACTATGTACTTCTATACACCATATTCTATACTATGTACCACGATACACCATATTCTATACTATGTACCACTATACACCATATTCTATACTATATTCCACTATACACCACATTCTATACTATGTACCACTATACAGCTCTACACCACATTCTATACTATACACCACATTCTATACTATGTACCACTATACACCATATTCTATACTATGTACCTCTATACACCATATTCTATACTATATACCACTATACACAATATTCTATACTATGTACCACTATACAGCTCTACACCACATTCTATACTAAATACCACTATACAGCATATTCTATACAATGTACCACTATACAGCTCAACACCATATTCTTTACTATGTACCACTATACACCATATTCTATGCTATGTACCACTATACACCATATTCTACACTATGTACCACTATACAGCTCTACAGCATATTCTATACTATGTACCAATTTACACCATGTTCTATACTATGTACTACTATACACCATGTTCTATACTATGTACCACTATACACCATGTTCTATACTATGTACCACTATACACCATATTCTATACTATGTACCACTATACACCATGTTCTATACTATGTACCACTATACACCATATTCTATACTATGTACCACTATACACAATATTCTATACTATGTACCACTATACAGCTCTACACCATATTCTATACTGTACCACTATACACCATATTCTATACTATGTACCACTTTACACCATGTTCTATACTATGTACCACTATACACAATATTCTATACTATGTACCACTATACAGCTCCACACCATATTCTATACTATGTACCATTAAACACCATATTCTATGCTATGTACCACTATACACCACATTCTATACTATGTACCACTATACACCATAATCTATACTATGTACCACTATACACCATATTATATACTATGTACCACAATGCACCGTATTCTATACTATGTACCACTATACAGCATATTCTATACTATGTAATACACCATATTCTATACTGTGTACCACTATACACCATGTTCTATACTATGTACCACTATACACCATACTATGTACCACTATACACCATATTCTATACTATGTACTTCTATACACCATATTCTATACTATGTACCATGATACACCATATTCTATACTATGTACCACTATACACCATATTCTATACTATATACCACTATACACAATATTCTATACTATGTACCACCATACAGCTCTACACCACATTCTATAATAAATACCACTATACACCACATTCTATACTATGTACCACTAAACAGCTCTACACCACATTCTATACTATACACCACATTCTATACTATGTACCACTATACGCCATATTCTATACTATGTACCTCTATACACCATATTCTATAATATATACCACTATACACAATATTCTATACTATGTACCACCATACAGCTCTACACCACATTCTATACTAAATCACACTATACACCATATTCTATACAATGTACCACTATACAGCTCTACACCATATTCTATACTATGTAGCACTCTACACCACATTCTATACTATGTACCACTATACAGCTCTACACCATATACAACTATACACCACATTCTATACTATGTACCTCTATTCAGTTCTACACCACATTCTATACTATGTACCACTATACACCACATTCTCTACTATGTACCTCTATACACCATTTCTATACTATGTACAACTATACACCATATTCTATACTATGTAATACACCATATTCTATGCTGTGTACCACTATACACCATGTTCTATACTATGTACCACTATACACCTTACTATATACCACTATACACCATATTCTATACTATGTACTTCTATACACCATATTCTATACTATATACCACTATACACCACATTCTATACTATGTACCACTATACAGCTCTACACCACATTCTATACTATACACCACATTCTATACTATGTACCACTATACACCATATTCTATACTATGTACCTCTATACACCATATTCTATACTATATACCACTATACACAATATTCTATACTATGTACCACTATACAGCTCTAAACCATATTCTATACTAAATACCACTATACACCATATTCTATACAATGTACCACTATACAGCTCTACACCATATTCTATACTATGTACCACTATACACCACATTCTATACTATGTACCACTATACAGCTCTACACCATATACAACTATACACCACATTCTATACTATGTACCTCTATTCAGCTCTACACCACATTCTATACTATGTACCACTATACACCAAATTCTCTACTATGTACCACTATACACCATATTCTATACTATGTACCTCTATACACCATTTCTATACTATGTACCACTATACACCATATTCTATACTATGTACCACTATACAGCGCTACACCACATTCTATACTATATACCTCTATACAACATATTCTATACTATGTACCACAATACAGTTCTACACCACATTCTATACTATGTACCACTATACACCACATTCTATACTATGTACCACTATACAGCTCTACACCACATTCTATACTATACACCACATTCTATACTATGTACCACTATACACCATATTCTATACTATGTACCTCTATACACCATATTCGATACTTTATACCACTATACAGCTCTAAACCACGTTCTATACTAAATACCACTATACACCATATTCTATTACAATGTACCACTATACAGCTCTACAACATATTCTATTCTATGTACCACTATACACCACATTCTATACAATGTACCACTATACAGCTCTACACCATATACAACTGTACACCACATTCTATACTATGTACCTCTTTTCAGCTCTACACCACATTCTATACTATGTACCACTATACACCACTTTCTCTACTATGTACCACTATACACCATATTCTATACTATGTACCTCTATACACCATTTCTATACTATGTACCACTATACACCATATTCTATACTATGTACCATTATACAGGGCTACACCACATTCTATACTATATACCTCTATACAACATATTCTATACTATATAGCACAATACAGCTCTACACCACATTCTATTCTATGTACCACTATAGAGCTCTACACCATATACCACTATACAACACATTCTATACTATGTTCCACTATACAGCTCTACACCACATTCTATACTATGTACCATTACACACCACATTCTGTACTGTGTACCACTATAGACCATATCCTTTACTATGTACCACTATACACCATATTCTACACTATGTACCACTATACCCCATATTCTACACTATGTACCACTGTACCCCAAATTCTATACTATATACCACTATACCCCATTTTCTATGTACCACTATGCACCATATTCTATACTATGTACCACTATACACCATATTCTATACTATGTACCATTATACACCATATTCAATACTATGTACCACTATACACCATATTCTATACTATGTACCACTATACACCATATTCTATGCTATGTACCACTATACACCATATTCTATACTATGTACCACTAAACAGCTCTACAGCATATTCTATACTATGTACCACTATACACCATGTTCTATACTATGTACCACTATACACCATGTTCTATACTATGTACCACTATACACCATGTTCTATACAATGTACCACTATACACCATATTCTATACTATGTACCACTATACACAATGTTCTATACTAGTTACCACTATACACCATATTCTATACTATGTACCACTATACACAATATTCTATACTATGTGCCACTATACAGCTCCACACCATATTCTATACTATGTACCATTATACACCATTTTCTATACTATGTACCACTATACACCACATTCTATACGATGTACCACTATACACCATAATCTATACTATGTACCACTATTCACCATATTATATACTATGTACCACAATGCACCGTATTCTATACTATGTACCACTATACAGCATATTCTATACTATGTAATACACCATATTCTTTACTGTGTTCCACTATACACCATGTTCTATACTATGTACCACTATACACTATACTATGTACCACTATACACCATATTCTATACTATGTACTTCTATACACCATATTCTATACTATGTACCACGATACACCATATTCTATACTATGTACCACTATACACCATATTCTATACTATATACCACTATACATCACATTCTATACTATGTACCACTATACAACTCTACACCACATTCTATACTATACACCACATTCTATACTATGTACCACTATACACCATATTCTAAACTATGTACCTCTATACACCATATTCTATACTATGTACCACTATACACCATATTCTATACTATGTACCACTATACACAATATTCTATACTATGTGCCACTATACAGCTCCACACCATATTCTATACTATGTACCATTATACACCATATTCTATACTATGTACCACAATGCACCGAATTCTATACTACGTACCACTATACAGCATATTCTATACTATGTAATACACCATATTCTTTACTGTGTTCCACTATACACCATGTTCTATACTATGTACCACTATACACCATACTATGTACCACTATACACCATATTCTATACTATGTACTTCTATACACCATATTCTATACTATGTACCACGATACACCATATTCTATACTATGTACCACTATACACCATATTCTATACTATATTCCACTATACACCACATTCTATACTATGTACCACTATACAGCTCTACACCACATTCTATACTATACACCACATTCTATACTATGTACCACTATACACCATATTCTATACTATGTACCTCTATACACCATATTCTATACTATATACCACTATACACAATATTCTATACTATGTACCACTATACAGCTCTACACCACATTCTATACTAAATACCACTATACAGCATATTCTATACAATGTACCACTATACAGCTCAACACCATATTCTTTACTATGTACCACTTTACACCATGTTCTATACTATGTACTACTATACACCATGTTCTATACTATGTACCACTATACACCATGTTCTATACTATGTACCACTATACACCATATTCTATACTATGTACCACTATACACCATGTTCTATACTATGTACCACTATACACCATATTCTATACTATGTACCACTATACACCATGTTCTATACTATGTACCTCTATACACCATATTCTATAATATATACCACTATACACAATATTCTATACTATGTACCACCATACAGCTCTACACCACATTCTATACTAAATCACACTATACACCATATTCTATACAATGTACCACTATACAGCTCTACACCATATTCTATACTATGTAGCACTCTACACCACATTCTATACTATGTACCACTATACAGCTCTACACCATATACAACTATACACCACATTCTATACTATGTACCTCTATTCAGTTCTACACCACATTCTATACTATGTACCACTATACACCACATTCTCTACTATGTACCTCTATACACAATTTCTATACTATGTACAACTATACACCATATTATATACTATGTAATACACCATATTCTATACTGTGTACCACTATACACCATGTTCTATACTATGTACCACTATACACCTTACTATGTACCACTATACACCATATTCTATACTATGTACTTCTATACACCATATTCTATACTATGTACCACGATACACCATATTCTATACTATGTACCACTATACACCATATTCTATACTATATTCCACTATACACCACATTCTATACTATGTACCACTATACAGCTCTACACCACATTCTATACTATACACCACATTCTATACTATGTACCACTATACACCATATTCTATACTATGTACCTCTATACACCATATTCTATACTATATACCACTATACACAATATTCTATACTATGTACCACTATACAGCTCTACACCACATTCTATACTAAATACCACTATACAGCATATTCTATACAATGTACCACTATACAGCTCAACACCATATTCTTTACTATGTACCACTATACACCATATTCTATGCTATGTACCACTATACACCATATTCTACACTATGTACCACTATACAGCTCTACAGCATATTCTATACTATGTACCACTTTACACCATGTTCTATACTATGTACTACTATACACTATGTTCTATACTATGTACCACTATACACCATGTTCTATACTATGTACCACTATACACCATATTCTATACTATGTACCACTATACACCATGTTCTATACTATGTACCACTATACACCATGTTCTATACTATGTACCACTTAACACCATGTTCTATACAATGTACCACTATACACCATATTCTATACTATGTACCACTATACACCATGTTCTATACTATGTACCACTATACACCATATTCTATACTATGTACCACTATACACAATATTCTATACTATGTGCCACTATACAGCTCCACACCATATTCTATACTATGTACCATTATACACCATATTCTATACTATGTACCACAATGCACCGAATTCTATACTACGTACCACTATACAGCATATTCTATACTATGTAATACACCATATTCTTTACTGTGTTCCACTATACACCATGTTCTATACTATGTACCACTATACACCATACTATGTACCACTATACACCATATTCTATACTATGTACTTCTATACACCATATTCTATACTATGTACCACGATACACCATATTCTATACTATGTACCACTATACACCATATTCTATACTATATTCCACTATACACCACATTCTATACTATGTACCACTATACAGCTCTACACCACATTCTATACTATACACCACATTCTATACTATGTACCACTATACACCATATTCTATACTATGTACCTCTATACACCATATTCTATACTATATACCACTATACACAATATTCTATACTATGTACCACTATACAGCTCTACACCACATTCTATACTAAATACCACTATACAGCATATTCTATACAATGTACCACTATACAGCTCAACACCATATTCTTTACTATGTACCACTTTACACCATGTTCTATACTATGTACTACTATACACCATGTTCTATACTATGTACCACTATACACCATGTTCTATACTATGTACCACTATACACCATATTCTATACTATGTACCACTATACACCATGTTCTATACTATGTACCACTATACACCATATTCTATACTATGTACCACTATACACAATATTCTATACTATGTACCACTATACAGCTCTACACCATATTCTATACTGTACCACTATACACCATATTCTATACTATGTACCACTTTACACCATGTTCTATACTATGTACCACTATACACAATATTCTATACTATGTACCACTATACAGCTCCACACCATATTCTATACTATGTACCATTAAACACCATATTCTATGCTATGTACCACTATACACCACATTCTATACTATGTACCACTATACACCATAATCTATACTATGTACCACTATACACCATATTATATACTATGTACCACAATGCACCGTATTCTATACTATGTACCACTATACAGCATATTCTATACTATGTAATACACCATATTCTATACTGTGTACCACTATACACCATGTTCTATACTATGTACCACTATACACCATACTATGTACCACTATACACCATATTCTATACTATGTACTTCTATACACCATATTCTATACTATGTACCACGATACACCATATTCTATACTATGTACCACTATACACCATATTCTATACTATATACCACTATACACAATATTCTATACTATGTACCACCATACAGCTCTACACCACATTCTATACTAAATACCACTATACACCACATTCTATACTATGTACCACTAAACAGCTCTACACCACATTCTATACTATACACCACATTCTATACTATGTACCACTATACGCCATATTCTATACTATGTACCTCTATACACCATATTCTATAATATATACCACTATACACAATATTCTATACTATGTACCACCATACAGCTCTACACCACATTCTATACTAAATCACACTATACACCATATTCTATACAATGTACCACTATACAGCTCTACACCATATTCTATACTATGTAGCACTCTACACCACATTCTATACTATGTACCACTATACAGCTCTACACCATATACAACTATACACCACATTCTATACTATGTACCTCTATTCAGTTCTACACCACATTCTATACTATGTACCACTATACACCACATTCTCTACTATGTACCTCTATACACCATTTCTATACTATGTACAACTATACACCATATTCTATACTATGTAATACACCATATTCTATACTGTGTACCACTATACACCATGTTCTATACTATGTACCACTATACACCTTACTATGTACCACTATACACCATATTCTATACTATGTACTTCTATACACCATATTCTATACTATGTACCACGATACACCATATTCTATACTATGTACCACTATACACCATATTCTATACTATATTCCACTATACACCACATTCTATACTATGTACCACTATACAGCTCTACACCACATTCTATACTATACACCACATTCTATACTATGTACCACTATACACCATATTCTATACTATGTACCTCTATACACCATATTCTATACTATATACCACTATACACAATATTCTATACTATGTACCACTATACAGCTCTACACCACATTCTATACTAAATACCACTATACAGCATATTCTATACAATGTACCACTATACAGCTCAACACCATATTCTTTACTATGTACCACTATACACCATATTCTATGCTATGTACCACTATACACCATATTCTACACTATGTACCACTATACAGCTCTACAGCATATTCTATACTATGTACCACTTTACACCATGTTCTATACTATGTACTACTATACACCATGTTCTATACTATGTACCACTATACACCATGTTCTATACTATGTACCACTATACACCATATTCTATACTATGTACCACTATACACCATGTTCTATACTATGTACCACTATACACCATGTTCTATACTATGTACCACTTAACACCATGTTCTATACAATGTACCACTATACACCATATTCTATACTATGTACCACTATACACCATGTTCTATACTATGTACCACTATACACCATATTCTATACTATGTACCACTATACACAATATTCTATACTATGTGCCACTATACAGCTCCACACCATATTCTATACTATGTACCATTATACACCATATTCTATACTATGTACCACAATGCACCGAATTCTATACTACGTACCACTATACAGCATATTCTATACTATGTAATACACCATATTCTTTACTGTGTTCCACTATACACCATGTTCTATACTATGTACCACTATACACCATACTATGTACCACTATACACCATATTCTATACTATGTACTTCTATACACCATATTCTATACTATGTACCACGATACACCATATTCTATACTATGTACCACTATACACCATATTCTATACTATATTCCACTATACACCACATTCTATACTATGTACCACTATACAGCTCTACACCACATTCTATACTATACACCACATTCTATACTATGTACCACTATACACCATATTCTATACTATGTACCTCTATACACCATATTCTATACTATATACCACTATACACAATATTCTATACTATGTACCACTATACAGCTCTACACCACATTCTATACTAAATACCACTATACAGCATATTCTATACAATGTACCACTATACAGCTCAACACCATATTCTTTACTATGTACCACTTTACACCATGTTCTATACTATGTACTACTATACACCATGTTCTATACTATGTACCACTATACACCATGTTCTATACTATGTACCACTATACACACCATATTCTATACTATGTACCACTATACACCATGTTCTATACTATGTACCACTATACACCATATTCTATACTATGTACCACTATACACAATATTCTATACTATGTACCACTATACAGCTCTACACCATATTCTATACTGTACCACTATACACCATATTCTATACTATGTACCACTTTACACCATGTTCTATACTATGTACCACTATACACAATATTCTATACTATGTACCACTATACAGCTCCACACCATATTCTATACTATGTACCATTAAACACCATATTCTATGCTATGTACCACTATACACCACATTCTATACTATGTACCACTATACACCATAATCTATACTATGTACCACTATACACCATATTATATACTATGTACCACAATGCACCGTATTCTATACTATGTACCACTATACAGCATATTCTATACTATGTAATACACCATATTCTATACTGTGTACCACTATACACCATGTTCTATACTATGTACCACTATACACCATACTATGTACCACTATACACCATATTCTATACTATGTACTTCTATACACCATATTCTATACTATGTACCACGATACACCATATTCTATACTATGTACCACTATACACCATATTCTATACTATATACCACTATACACAATATTCTATACTATGTACCACCATACAGCTCTACACCACATTCTATACTAAATACCACTATACACCACATTCTATACTATGTACCACTAAACAGCTCTACACCACATTCTATACTATACACCACATTCTATACTATGTACCACTATACGCCATATTCTATACTATGTACCTCTATACACCATATTCTATAATATATACCACTATACACAATATTCTATACTATGTACCACCATACAGCTCTACACCACATTCTATACTAAATCACACTATACACCATATTCTATACAATGTACCACTATACAGCTCTACACCATATTCTATACTATGTAGCACTCTACACCACATTCTATACTATGTACCACTATACAGCTCTACACCATATACAACTATACACCACATTCTATACTATGTACCTCTATTCAGTTCTACACCACATTCTATACTATGTACCACTATACACCACATTCTCTACTATGTACCTCTATACACCATTTCTATACTATGTACAACTATACACCATATTCTATACTATGTAATACACCATATTCTATACTGTGTACCACTATACACCATGTTCTATACTATGTACCACTATACACCTTACTATATACCACTATACACCATATTCTATACTATGTACTTCTATACACCATATTCTATACTATATACCACTATACACCACATTCTATACTATGTACCACTATACAGCTCTACACCACATTCTATACTATACACCACATTCTATACTATGTACCACTATACACCATATTCTATACTATGTACCTCTATACACCATATTCTATACTATATACCACTATACACAATATTCTATACTATGTACCACTATACAGCTCTAAACCATATTCTATACTAAATACCACTATACACCATATTCTATACAATGTACCACTATACAGCTCTACACCATATTCTATACTATGTACCACTATACACCACATTCTATACTATGTACCACTATACAGCTCTACACCATATACAACTATACACCACATTCTATACTATGTACCTCTATTCAGCTCTACACCACATTCTATACTATGTACCACTATACACCAAATTCTCTACTATGTACCACTATACACCATATTCTATACTATGTACCTCTATACACCATTTCTATACTATGTACCACTATACACCATATTCTATACTATGTACCACTATACAGCGCTACACCACATTCTATACTATATACCTCTATACAACATATTCTATACTATGTACCACAATACAGTTCTACACCACATTCTATACTATGTACCACTATACACCACATTCTATACTATGTACCACTATACAGCTCTACACCACATTCTATACTATACACCACATTCTATACTATGTACCACTATACACCATATTCTATACTATGTACCTCTATACACCATATTCGATACTATATACCACTATACAGCTCTAAACCACGTTCTATACTAAATACCACTATACACCATATTCTATTACAATGTACCACTATACAGCTCTACAACATATTCTATTCTATGTACCACTATACACCACATTCTATACAATGTACCACTATACAGCTCTACACCATATACAACTGTACACCACATTCTATACTATGTACCTCTTTTCAGCTCTACACCACATTCTATACTATGTACCACTATACACCACTTTCTCTACTATGTACCACTATACACCATATTCTATACTATGTACCTCTATACACCATTTCTATACTATGTACCACTATACACCATATTCTATACTATGTACCACTATACAGGGCTACACCACATTCTATACTATATACCTCTATACAACATATTCTATACTATATACCACAATACAGCTCTACACCACATTCTATTCTATGTACCACTATAGAGCTCTACACCATATACCACTATACAACACATTCTATACTATGTTCCACTATACAGCTCTACACCACATTCTATACTATGTACCATTACACACCACATTCTGTACTGTGTACCACTATAGACCATATCCTTTACTATGTACCAGTATACACCATATTCTACACTATGTACCACTATACCCCATATTCTACACTATGTACCACTGTACCCCAAATTCTATACTATATACCACTATACCCCATTTTCTATGTACCACTATGCACCATATTCTATACTATGTACCACTATACACCATATTCTATACTATGTACCATTATACACCATATTCAATACTATGTACCACTATACACCATATTCTATACTATGTACCACTATACACCATATTCTATGCTATGTACCACTATACACCATATTCTATACTATGTACCACTAAACAGCTCTACAGCATATTGTATACTATGTACCACTATACACCATGTTCTATACTATGTACCACTATACACCATGTTCTATACTATGTACCACTATACACCATGTTCTATACAATGTACCACTATACACCATATTCTATACTATGTACCACTATACACCATGTTCTATACTAGTTACCACTATACACCATATTCTATACTATGTACCACTATACACAATATTCTATACTATGTGCCACTATACAGCTCCACACCATATTCTATACTATGTACCATTATACACCATTTTCTATACTATGTACCACTATACACCACATTCTATACGATGTACCACTATACACCATAATCTATACTATGTACCACTATTCACCATATTATATACTATGTACCACAATGCACCGTATTCTATACTATGTACCACTATACAGCATATTCTATACTATGTAATACACCATATTCTTTACTGTGTTCCACTATACACCATGTTCTATACTATGTACCACTATACACTATACTATGTACCACTATACACCATATTCTATACTATGTACTTCTATACACCATATTCTATACTATGTACCACGATACACCATATTCTATACTATGTACCACTATACACCATATTCTATACTATATACCACTATACATCACATTCTATACTATGTACCACTATACAACTCTACACCACATTCTATACTATACACCACATTCTATACTATGTACCACTATACACCATATTCTATACTATGTACCTCTATACACCATATTCTATACTACTACTATATACCACTATACACAATATTCTATACTATGTACCACTATACAGCTCTACACCACATTCTATACTAAATACCACTATAAAGCATATTCTATACAATGTACCACTATACAGCTCAACACCATATTCTTTACTATGTACCACTATACACCATATACTATGCTATGTACCACTATACACCATATTCTACACTATGTACCACTATACAGCTCTACAGCATATTCTATACTATGTACCACTTTACACCATGTTCTATACTATGTACTACTATACACCATGTTCTATACTATGTACCACTATACACCATGTTCTATACTATGTACCACTATACACCATGTTCTATACTATGTACCACTATACACCATATTCTATACTATGTACCACTATACACAATATTCTATACTATGTACCACTATTCCTGCTCTACACCATATTCTATACTGTACCACTATACACCAAATTCTATACTATGTACCACTTTACACCATGTTCTATACTATGTACCACTATACACAATATTCTATACTATGTACCACTATACAGCTCCACACCATATTCTATACTATGTACCATTATACACCATATTCTATGCTATATACCACTATACACCACATTCTATACTATGTACCACTATACACCATAATCTATACTATGTACCACTATACACCATATTATATACTATGTACCACAATGCACCGTATTCTATACTATGTACCACTATACAGCATATTCTATACTATGTAATACACCATATTCTATACTGTGTACCACTATACACCATGTTCTATACTATGTACCTCTATACACCATACTATGTACCACTATACACCATATTCTATACTATGTACCACAATACACCATATTCTATACTATGTACCACTATACACCATATTCTATACTATATACCACTATACACAATATTCTATACTATTTACCACCATACAGCTCTACACCACATTCTATACTAAATACCACTATACACCACATTCTATACTATGTACCACTAAACAGCTCTACACCACATTCTATACTATACACCACATTCTATACTATGTACCACTATACGCCATATTCTATACTATGTACCTCTATACACCATATTCTATAATATTTACCACTATACACAATATTCTATACTATGTACCACCATACAGCTCTACACCACATTCTATACTAAATACCACTATACACCATATTTTATACAATGTACCACTATACAGCTCTACACCATATTCTATACTATGTAGCACTCTACACCACATTCTATACTATGTACCACTATACAGCTCTACACCATATACAACTATACACCACATTCTATACTATGTACCTCTATTCAGTTCTACACCACATTCTATACTATGTACCACTATACACCACATTCTCTACTATGTACCTCTATACACCATTTCTATACTATGTACAACTATACACCATATTCTATACTATGTAATACACCATATTCTATACTGTGTACCACTATACACCATGTTCTATACTATATACCACTATACACCTTACTATGTACCACTATACACCATATTCTATACTATGTACTTCTATACACCATATTCTATACTATATACCACTATACACCACATTCTATACTATGTACCACTATACAGCTCTACACCACATTCTATACTATACACCACATTCTATACTATGTACCACTATACACCATATTCTATACTATGTACCTCTATACACCATATTCTATACTATATACCACTATACACAATATTCTATACTATGTACCACTATACAGCTCTAAACCATATTCTATACTAAATACCACTATACACCATATTCTATACAATGTACCACTATACAGCTCTACACCATATTCTATACTATGTACCACTATACACCACATTCTATACTATGTACCACTATACAGCTCTACACCATATACAACTAAACACCACATTCTATACTATGTACCTCTATTCAGCTCTACACAACATTCTATACTATGTACCACTATACACCAAATTCTCTACTATGTACCACTATACACCATATTCTATACTATGTACCTCTATACACCATTTCTATACTATGTACCACTATACACTATATTCTATACTATGTACCACTATACAGCGCTACACCACATTCTATACTATATACCTCTATACAACATATTCTATACTGTGTACCACAATACAGCTCTACACCACATTCTATTCTATGTACCACTATAGAGCTCTACCCCATATACCACTATACAACACATTCTATACTATGTACCACTATACAGCTCTACACCACATTCTATGCTATGTACCACTACACACCACATTCTGTACTGTGTACCACTATAGACCATATCCTTTACTATGTACCACTATACACCATATTCTACACTATGTACCACTATACCCCATATTCTACACTATGTACCACTGTACCCCAAATTCTATACTATATACCACTATACCCCATTTTCTATGTACCACTATGCACCATATTCTATACTATGTACCACTATACACCATATTCTATACTATGTACCATTATACACCATATTCTTTAATATGTACCTCTATACACCATATTCTATACTATGTACCACTATACACCATATTCTATGCTATGTACCACTATACACCATATTCTATACTATGTACCACTAAACAGCTCTACAGCATTTTCTATACTATGTACCACTATACACCATGTTCTATACTATATACCACTATACACCATGTTCTATACTATGTAGCACTATACACCATGTTCTATACTATGTACCACTATACACCATATTCTATACTATGTACCCACTTTTACACCATGTTCTATACCATGTACCACTGTACACCATATTCTATACTATCTACCACTATACACAATATTCTATACTATGTACCACTATACAGCTCCACACCATATTCTATACTATGTACCATTATACACCATATTCTATACTATGTACCACTATACACCACATTCTATACTATGTACCACTATACACCATAATCTATACTATGTACCACTATTCACCATATTATATACTATGTTCCACAATGCACCGTATTCTATACTATGTAATACACCATTTTCTTTACTGTGTACCACTATACACCATGTTCTATACTATGTACCACTATACACCATACTATGTACCACTATACACCATATTCTATACTATGTACTTCTATACACCATATTCTATACTATGTACCATGATACACCATATTCTATACTATGTACCACTATACACCATATTCTATACTACATACCACTATACACCACATTCTATACTATGTACCACTATACAGCTCTACACCACATTCTATACTATACACCACATTCTATACTATGTACCACTATACACCATATTCTATACTATGTACCTCTATACACCATATTCTATACTATATACCACTATACACAATATTCTATACTATGTACCACTATACAGCTCCACACCATATTCTATACTATGTACCATTATACACAATATTCTATGCTATGTACCACTATACACCACATTCTATACTATGTACCACTATACAACATAATCTATACTATGTACCACTATACACCATATAATATACTATGTACCACAATGCACCGTATTCTATGCTATGTACCACTATTCTCCATATTATATACTATGTACCACAATGCACCATATTCTATACTATGTAATACACCATATTCTTTACTGTGTACCACTATACACCATGTTCTATACTATGTACCACTGTACACCATACTATGTACCACTATACACCATATTCTATACTATGTACTTCTATACACCATATTCTATACTATGTACCACGATACACCATATTCTATACTATGTACCACTATACACCATATTCTATACTACATACCACTATACACCACATTCTATACTATGTACCACTATACAGCTCTACACCACATTCTATACTATACACCACATTCTATACTATGTACCACTATACACCATATTCTATACTATGTACCTCTATACACCATATTCTATACTATATACCACTATACACAATATTCTATACTATGTACCACTATACAGCTCTACACCACATTCTATACTAAATACCACTATACACCATATTCTATACAATGTACCACTATACAGCTCAACACCATATTCTTTACTATGTACCACTATACACCATATTCTATGCTATGTACCACTATACACCATATTCTATACTATGTACCACTATACAGCTCTACAGCATATTCTATACTATGTACCACTTTACACCATGTTCTATACTATGTACCACTATACACCATGTTCTATACTATGTACCACTATACACCATATTCTATACTATGTACCACTATACACCATGTTCTATACTATGTACCACTATACACCATATTCTATACTATGTACCACTATACACAATATTCTACACTATGTACCACTATACAGCTCTACACCATATTCTATACTGTACCACTATACACCATATTCTATACTATGTACCACTATACACCATGTTCTATACTATGTACCACTATACACCATATTCTATACTATGTACCACTTTACACCATGTTCTATACCATGTACCACTGTACACCATATTCTATACTATCTACCACTATACACAATATTCTATACTATGTACCACTATACAGCTCCACACCATATTCTATACTATGTACCATTATACACCATATTCTATACTATGTACCACTATACACCACATTCTATACTATGTACCACTATACACCATAATCTATACTATGTACCACTATTCACCATATTATATACTATGTTCCACAATGCACCGTATTCTATACTATGTAATACACCATTTTCTTTACTGTGTACCACTATACACCATGTTCTATACTATGTACCACTATACACCATACTATGTACCACTATACACCATATTCTATACTATGTACTTCTATACACCATATTCTATACTATGTACCATGATACACCATATTCTATACTATGTACCACTATACACCATATTCTATACTACATACCACTATACACCACATTCTATACTATGTACCACTATACAGCTCTACACCACATTCTATACTATACACCACATTCTATACTATGTACCACTATACACCATATTCTATACTATGTACCTCTATACACCATATTCTATACTATATACCACTATACACAATATTCTATACTATGTACCACTATACAGCTCTACACCACATTCTATACTAAATACCACTTTACACCATATTCTATACAATGTACCACTATACAGCTCAACACCATATTCTTTACTATGTACCACTATACACCATATTCTATGCTATGTACCACTATACACCATATTCTATACTATGTACCACTATACAGCTCTACAGCATATTCTATACTATGTACCACTTTACACCATGTTCTATACTATGTACTACTATACACCATGTTCTATACTATGTACCACTATACACCATGTTCTATACTATGTACCACTATACACCATATTCTATACTATGTACCACTATACACCATGTTCTATACTATGCACCACTATACACCATATTCTATACTGTACCACTATACACAATATTCTATACTATGTACCACTATACACCATGTTCTATACTATGTACCACTTTACACAATATTCTATACTATGTACCACTATACAGCTCCACACCATATTCTATACTATGTACCATTATACACAATATTCTATGCTATGTACCACTATACACCACATTCTATACTATGTACCACTATACAACATAATCTATACTATGTACCACTATACACCATATAATATACTATGTACCACAATGCACCGTATTCTATGCTATGTACCACTATTCTCCATATTATATACTATGTACCACAATGCACCATATTCTATACTATGTAATACACCATATTCTTTACTGTGTACCACTATACACCATGTTCTATACTATGTACCACTATACACCATACTATGTACCACTATACACCATATTCTATACTATGTACCACTATACACCATATTCTATACTACATACCACTATACACCACATTCTATACTATGTACCACTATACAGCTCTACACCACATTCTATACTATACACCACATTCTATACTATGTACCACTATACACCATATTCTATACTATGTACCTCTATACACCATATTCTATACTATATACCACTATACACAATATTCTATACTATGTACCACTATACAGCTCTACACCACATTCTATACTAAATACCACTATACACCATATTCTATACAATGTACCACTATACAGCTCAACACCATATTCTTTACTATGTACCACTATACACCATATTCTATGCTATGTACCACTATACACCATATTCTATACTATGTACCACTATACAGCTCTACAGCATATTCTATACTATGTACCACTTTACACCATGTTCTATACTATGTACTACTATACACCATGTTCTATACTATGTACCACTATACACCATGTTCTATACTATGTACCACTATACACCATATTCTATACTATGTACCACTATACACCATGTTCTATACTATGTACCACTATACACCATATTCTATACTATGTACCACTATACACAATATTCTACACTATGTACCACTATACAGCTCTACACCAGATTCTATACTGTACCACTATACACCATATTCTATACTATGTACCACTATACACCATGTTCTATACTATGTACCACTATACACAATATTCTATACTATGTACCACTATACAGCTCCACACCATATTCTATACTATTTACCATTTTACACCATATTCTATGCTATGTACCACTATACACCACATTCTATACTATGTACCACTATACACCATAATCTATACTATGTACCACTATACACCATATTATATACTATGTACCACAATGCACCATATTCTATACTATGTACCACTATACAGCATATTCTATACTATGTAATACACCATATTCTATACTGTGTACCACTATAAACCATATTCTATACTATGTACCAGTATACACCATACTATGTACCACTATACACCATATTCTATACTATGTACTTCTATACACCATATTCTATACTATGTACCACGATACACCATATTCTATACTATATACCACTATACCCCATTTTCTATGTACCACTATGCACCATATTCTATACTATGTACTACTATACACCATATTCTATACTATGTACCATTATACACCATATTCTTTACTATGTACCTCTATACACCTTATTCTATACTATGTACCACTATACACCATATTCTATGCTATGTACCACTATACACCATATTCTATACTATGTACCACTAAACAGCTCTTCAGCATATTCTATACTATGTACCACTTTACACCATGTTCTATACTATGTACCACTATACACCATGTTCTATACTATGTAGCACTATACACCATGTTCTATACTATGTACCACTATTCACCATATTCTATACTATGTACCACTTTACACCATGTTCTATACTATGTACCACTGCACACCATATTCTATACTATCTACCACTATACACAATATTCTATACTATGTACCACTATACAGCTCCACACCATATTCTATACTATGTACCATTATACATCATATTCTATACTATGTACCACTATACACCACATTCTATACTATGTACCACTATACACCATAATCTATACTATGTACCACTATTCACCATATTATATACTATGTTCCACAATGCACCGTATTCTGTACTATGTAATACACCATATTCTTTACTGTGTACCACTATACACCATGTTCTATACTATGTACCACTATACACCATACTATGTACCACTATACACCATATTCTATACTATGTACTTCTATACACCATATTCTATACTATGTACCACGATACACCATATTCTATACTATGTACCACTATACACCATATTCTATACTATGTACCTCTAAACACCATATTCTATACTATGTACCACTATACACCATATTCTATACTATGTACCACTATACAGCTCTACACCACATTCTATACTAAATACCACTATACAGCATATTCTATACAATGTACCACTATACAGCTCAACACCATATTCTTTACTATGTACCACTATACACCATATACTATGCTATGTACCACTATACACCATATTCTACACTATGTACCACTATACAGCTCTACAGCATATTCTATACTATGTACCACTTTACACCATGTTCTATACTATGTACTACTATACACCATGTTCTATACTATGTACCACAATGCACCGTATTCTGTACTATGTAATACACCATATTCTTTACTGTGTACCACTATACACCATGTTCTATACTATGTACCACTATACACCATACTATGTACCACTATACACCATATTCTATACTATGTACTTCTATACACCATATTCTATACTATGTACCACGATACACCATATTCTATACTATGTACCACTATACACCATATTCTATACTATATACCATTATACACCACATTCTATACTATGTACCACTATACAGCTCTACACCACATTCTATACTATGTACCACTACACACCACATTCTGTACTGTGTACCACTATAGACCATATCCTTTACTATGTACCACTATACACCATATTCTACACTATGTACCACTATACCCCATATTCTACACTATGTACCACTGTACCCCAAATTCTATACTATATACCACTATACCCCATTTTTTATGTACAACTATGCACCATATTCTATACTATGTACCACTATACACCATATTCTACACTATATACCATTATACTCCATATTCAATACTATGTACCACTATACACCATATTCTATACTATGTACCACTATACACCATATTCTATGCTATGTACCACTATACACCATATTCTATACTATGTACCACTATACACAATATTCTATACTATGTACCACTATTCCTGCTCTACACCATATTCTATACTGTACCACTATACACCAAATTCTATACTATGTACCACTTTACACCATGTTCTATACTATGTACCACTATACACCATAATCTATACTATGTACCACTATACACCATATTATATACTATGTACCACAATGCACCGTATTCTATACTATGTACCACTATACAGCATATTCTATACTATGTAATACACCATATTCTATACTGTGTACCACTATACACCATGTTCTATACTATGTACCTCTATACACCATACTATGTACCACTATACACCATATTCTATACTATGTACCACAATACACCATATTCTATACTATGTACCACTATACACCATATTCTATACTATATACCACTATACACAATATTCTATACTATGTACCATCATACAGCTCTACACCACATTCTATACTAAATACCACTATACACCACATTCTATACTATGTACCACTAAACAGCTCTACACCACATTCTATACTATACACCACATTCTATACTATGTACCACTATACGCCATATTCTATACTATGTACCTCTATACACCATATTCTATAATATTTACCACTATACACAATATTCTATACTATGTACCACCATACAGCTCTACACCACATTCTATACTAAATACCACTATACACCATATTCTATACAATGTACCACTATACAGCTCTACACCATATTCTATACTATGTAGCACTCTACACCACATTCTATACTATGTACCACTATACAGCTCTACACCATATACAACTATACACCACATTCTATACTATGTACCTCTATTCAGTTCTACACCACATTCTATACTATGTACCACTATACACCACATTCTCTACTATGTACCTCTATACACCATTTCTATACTATGTACAACTATACACCATATTCTATACTATGTAATACACCATATTCTATACTGTGTACCACTATACACCATGTTCTATACTATATACCACTATACACCTTACTATGTACCACTATACACCATATTCTATACTATGTACTTCTATACACCATATTCTATACTATATACCACTATACACCACATTCTATACTATGTACCACTATACAGCTCTACACCACATTCTATACTATACACCACATTCTATACTATGTACCACTATACACCATATTCTATACTATGTACCTCTATACACCATATTCTATACTATATACCACTATACACAATATTCTATACTATGTACCACTATACAGCTCTAAACCATATTCTATACTAAATACCACTATACACCATATTCTATACAATGTACCACTATACAGCTCTACACCATATTCTATACTATGTACCACTATACACCACATTCTATACTATGTACCACTATACAGCTCTACACCATATACAACTAAACACCACATTCTATACTATGTACCTCTATTCAGCTCTACACAACATTCTATACTATGTACCACTATACACCAAATTCTCTACTATGTACCACTATACACCATATTCTATACTATGTACCTCTATACACCATTTCTATACTATGTACCACTATACACCATATTCTATACTATGTACCACTATACAGCGCTACACCACATTCTATACTATATACCTCTATACAACATATTCTATACTATGTACCACAATACAGCTCTACACCACATTCTATTCTATGTACCACTATAGAGCTCTACCCCATATACCACTATACAACACATTCTATACTATGTACCACTATACAGCTCTACACCACATTCTATGCTATGTACCACTACACACCACATTCTGTACTGTGTACCACTATAGACCATATCCTTTACTATGTACCACTATACACCATATTCTACACTATGTACCACTATACCCCATATTCTACACTATGTACCACTGTACCCCAAATTCTATACTATATACCACTATACCCCATTTTCTATGTACCACTATGCACCATATTCTATACTATGTACCACTATACACCATATTCTATACTATGTACCATTATACACCATATTCTTTAATATGTACCTCTATACACCATATTCTATACTATGTACCACTATACACCATATTCTATGCTATGTACCACTATACACTATATTCTATACTATGTACCACTAAACAGCTCTACAGCATTTTCTATACTATGTACCACTATACACCATGTTCTATACTATATACCACTATACACCATGTTCTATACTATGTAGCACTATACACCATGTTCTATACTATGTACCACTATACACCATATTCTATACTATGTACCACTTTACACCATGTTCTATACTATGTACCACTGTACACCATATTCTATACTATCTACCACTATACACAATATTCTATACTATGTACCACTATACAGCTCCACACCATATTCTATACTATGTACCATTATACACCATATTCTATACTATGTACAACTATACACCACATTCTATACTATGTACCACTATACACCATAATCTATACTATGTACCACTATTCACCATATTATATACTATGTTCCACAATGCAACGTATTCTATACTATGTAATACACCATATTCTTTACTGTGTACCACTATACACCATGTTCTATACTATGTACCACTATACACCATACTATGTACCACTATACACCATATTCTATACTATGTACTTCTATACACCATATTCTATACTATGTACCACAATACACCATATTCTATACTATGTACCACTATACACCATATTCTATACTACATACCACTATACACCACATTCTATACTATGTACCACTATACAGCTCTACACCACATTCTATACTATACACCACATTCTATACTATGTACCACTATACACCATATTCTATACTATGTACCTCTATACACCATATTCTATACTATATACCACTATACACAATATTCTATACTATGTACCACTATACAGCTCTACACCACATTCTATACTAAATACCACTTTACACCATATTCTATACAATGTACCACTATACAGCTCAACACCATATTCTTTACTATGTACCACTATACACCATATTCTATGCTATGTACCACAATACACCATATTCTATACTATGTACCACTATACAGCTCTACAGCATATTCTATACTATGTACCACTTTACACCATGTTCTATACTATGTACTACTATACACCATGTTCTATACTATGTACCACTATACACCATGTTCTATACTATGTACCACTATACACCATATTCTATACTATGTACCACTATACACCATGTTCTATACTATGCACCACTATACACCATATTCTATACTGTACCACTATACACAATATTCTATACTATGTACCACTATACACCATGTTCTATACTATGTACCACTTTACACAATATTCTATACTATGTACCACTATACAGCTCCACACCATATTCTATACTATGTACTATTATACACAATATTCTATGCTATGTACCACTATACACCACATTCTATACTATGTACCACTATACAACATAATCTATACTATGTACCACTATACACCATATAATATACTATGTACCACAATGCACCGTATTCTATGCTATGTACCACTATTCTCCATATTATATACTATGTACCACAATGCACCATATTCTATACTATGTAATACACCATATTCTTTACTGTGTACCACTATACACCATGTTCTATACTATGTACCACTATACACCATACTATGTACCACTATACACCATATTCTATACTATGTACTTCTATACACCATATTCTATACTATGTACCACTATACACCATATTCTATACTACATACCACTATACACCACATTCTATACTATGTACCACTATACAGCTCTACACCACATTCTATACTATACACCACATTCTATACTATGTACCACTATACACCATATTCTATACTATGTACCTCTATACACCATATTCTATACTATATACCACTATACACAATATTCTATACTATGTACCACTATACAGCTCTACACCACATTCTATACTAAATACCACTATACACCATATTCTATACAATGTACCACTATACAGCTCAACACCATATTCTTTACTATGTACCACTATACACCATATTCTATGCTATGTACCACTATACACCATATTCTATACTATGTACCACTATACAGCTCTACAGCATATTCTATACTATGTACCACTTTACACCATGTTCTATACTATGTACTACTATACACCATGTTCTATACTATGTACCACTATACACCATATTCTATACTATGTACCACTATACACCATGTTCTATACTATGTACCACTATACACCATATTCTATACTATGTACCACTATACACAATATTCTACACTATGTACCACTATACAGCTCTACACCATATTCTATACTGTACCACTATACACCATATTCTATACTATGTACCACTATACACCATGTTCTGTACTATGTACCACTATACACAATATTCTATACTATGTACCACTATACAGCTCCACACCATATTCTATACTATTTACCATTTTACACCATATTCTATGCTATGTACCACTATACACCACATTCTATACTATGTACCACTATACACCATAATCTATACTATGTACCACTATACACCATATTATATACTATGTACCACAATGCACCGTATTCTATACTATGTACCACTATACAGCATATTCTATACTATGTAATACACCATATTCTATACTGTGTACCACTATAAACCATATTCTATACTATGTACCAGTATACACCATACTATGTACCACTATACACCATATTCTATACTATGTACTTCTATACACCATATTCTATACTATGTACCACGATACACCATATTCTATACTATATACCACTATACACCATATTCTATACTATATACCACTATACACCATATTCTATACTATGTACCTCTATACACCATTTCTATACTATGTACCACTATACACCATATTCTATACTATGTACCACTATACAGCGCTACACCACATTCTATACTATATACCTCTATACAACATATTCTATACTATGTACCACAATACAGCTCTACACCACATTCTATTCTATGTACCACTATAGAGCTCTACCCCATATACCACTATACAACACATTCTATACTATGTACCACTATACAGCTCTACACCACATTCTATGCTATGTACCACTACACACCACATTCTGTACTGTGGACCACTATAGACAATATCCTTTACTATGTACCACTATACACCATATTCTACACTATGTACCACTATACCCCATATTCTACACTATGTACCACTGTACCCCAAATTCTATACTATATACCACTATACCCCATTTTCTATGTACCACTATGCACCATATTCTATACTATGTACTACTATACACCATATTCTATACTATGTACCATTATACACCATATTCTTTACTATGTACCTCTATACACCTTATTCTATACTATGTACCACTATACACCATATTCTATGCTATGTACCACTATACACCATATTCTATACTATGTACCACTAAACAGCTCTTCAGCATATTCTATACTATGTACCACTTTACACCATGTTTTATACTATGTACCACTATACACCATGTTCTATACTATGTAGCACTATACACCATGTTCTATACTATGTACCACTATTCACCATATTCTATACTATGTACCACTTTACACCATGTTCTATACTATGTACCACTGCACACCATATTCTATACTATCTACCACTATACACAATATTCTATACTATGTACCACTATACAGCTCCACACCATATTCTATACTATGTACCATTATACACCATATTCTATACTATGTACCACTATACACCACATTCTATACTATGTACCACTATACACCATAATCTATACTATGTACCACTATTCACCATATTATATACTATGTTCCACAATGCACCGTATTCTGTACTATGTAATACACCATATTCTTTACTGTGTACCACTATACACCATGTTCTATACTATGTACCACTATACACCATACTATGTACCACTATACACCATATTCTATACTATGTACTTCTATACACCATATTCTATACTATGTACCACGATACACCATATTATACACCATATTTCTATACTATGTACCACGATACCACCATATTCTATACTATGTACCACTATACACCCATATTCTATACTATGTACCTCTAAACACCATATTCTATACTATGTACCACTATACACCATATTCTATACTATGTACCACTATACAGCTCTACACCACATTCTATACTAAAATACCACTATACAGCATATTCTATACAATGTACCACTATACAGCTCAACACCATATTCTTTACTATGTACCACTATACACCATATACTATGCTATGTACCACTATACACCATATTCTACACTATGTACCACTATACAGCTCTACAGCATATTCTATACTATATGTACCACTTTACAACCATGTTCTATACTATGTACTACTATACACCCATGTTCTATACTATGTACCACAATGCACCGTATTCTGTACTATGTAATACACCATATTCTTTACTGTGTACCACTATACATCATGTTCTATACTATGTACCACTATACACCATACTATGTACCACTATACACCATATTCTATACTATGTACTTCTATACACCATATTCTATACTATGTACCACGATACACCATATTCTATACTATGTACCACTATACACCATATTCTATACTATATACCATTATACACCACATTCTATACTATGTACCACTATACAGCTCTACACCACATTCTATACTATGTACCACTACACACCACATTCTGTACTGTGTACCACTATAGGACCATATCCTTTACTATGTACCACTATACACCATATTCTACACTATGTACCACTATACCCCCATATTCTAACACTATGTACCACTGTACCCCAAATTCTATACTATATACCACTATACCCATTTTCTATGTACCACTATGCACCATATTCTATACTATGTACCACTATACACCATATTCTATACTATGTACCATTATACTCCATATTCAATACTATGTACCACTATACACCATATTCTATACTATGTACCACTATTACACCATATTCTATGCTATGTACCACTATACACCATATTCTATACTATGTACCACTAAACAGCTCTACAGCATATTCTATACTATGTACCACTATACACCATGTTCTATACTATGTACCACTATACACCATGTTCTATACTATGTACCACTATACACCCATGTTCTATACAATGTACCACTATACACCATATTCTATACTATGTACCCACTATACACCATGTTTCTATACTAGTTACCACTATACACCATATTCTATACTATGTACCACTATACACAATATTCTATACTATGTGGCCACTATACAGCTCCACACCATATTCTATACTATATACCATTATACACCATATTCTATACTATGTACCACTATACACCACATTCTATACGATGTACCACTATACACCATAATCTATACTATGTACCACTATTCACCATATTATATACTATGTACCACAATGCACCGTATTCTATACTATGTACCACTATACAGCATATTCTATACTATGTAATACACCATATTCTTTACTGTGTTTCCACTATAACACCATGTTTCTATACTATGTTACCACTATACACCATACTATGTACCACTATACACCATATTCTATACTATGTACTTCTATACACCATATTCTTTACTATGTACCACGATACACCATATTCTATACTATGTACCACTATACACCATATTCTATACTATATACCACTATACATCACATTCTATACTATGTACCACTATACAACTCTACACCACATTCTATACTATACACCACATTCTATACTATGTACCACTATACACCATATTCTATACTATGTACCTCTATACACCATATTCTATACTATATACCACTATACACAATATTCTATACTATGTACCACTATACAGCTCTACACCACATTCTATACTAAATACCACTATACAGCATATTCTATACAATGTACCACTATACAGCTCAACACCATATTCTTTACTATGTACCACTATACACCATATACTATGCTATGTACCACTATACACCATATTCTACACTATGTACCACTATACAGCTCTACAGCATATTCTATACTATGTACCACTTTACACCATGTTCTATACTATGTACTACTATACACCATGTTCTATACTATGTACCACAATGCACCGTATTCTGTTACTATGTAATACACCATATTCTTTACTGTGTACCACTATACACCATGTTCCTATTACTATGTACCACTATACACCATACTATGTACCACTATACACCATATTCTATACTATGTACTTCTATACACCATATTCTATACTATGTACCACGATACACCATATTCTATACTATGTACCACTATACACCATATTCTATACTATATACCATTATACACCACATTCTATACTATGTACCACTATACAGCTCTACACCACATTCTATACTATGTAGCACTAC